>JAHPZR010035982.1:0-15450 GCA_019787425.1 Platygyra sinensis
GCGTATAAACACCGCGCAATGATTGAGGCCAAAAACGCTAGTGACGCTTGTGCATTGCTGCACATCCGCGAATTTTCAAAGTGTGTGCTTGGTGTTATTCATGTTCTCTTTCTTCGCTTTATTTTTTAATGTACTTTTCGAACCATATTATTTCTTTACCTCAAACACCTCAAATCGTAATAACATCAGATCTCCAATTTTCATTTTAGCGACTTGCTATTTGTTGATATCCATTCCCTCTTCAGAGTATAACTTTTTTATTAGTATTATCCTTTTTTGCTTTTATTTAGTCAAATGATTACGGGTAATCTTATTTCACTAAACATCAGAGGCATCAGCAACTTTCGAAAACGAAAAACAATTTTCACCTGGTGCAGATATTATCTTTCTACAGGAAACTCATTCAACCGAGAAAAATGAAGCCCAATGGGCGCTCCATTCTTCTGCTCCCACGGGGCCAACAACGCCCGTGGGGTTGCGATTTTGATTCGAAATAATTTCGATTGTATCGTTGAACAAAAAGTAGCTGACGCATATGGCAGATTTCTCATATTGAAAGTGCTACTCAATGGAGAACAAACTCTTCTAGTAAACATTTATGGCCCAAACAGAGACAATGAATTAATTGCCCTCTATCTCTCGTTATTGCAGACTATTGTGAAAAATGATTTTGATACTATTGAAAATATTATTATGGGTGGAGATTTTAATTGTCCATTAAACCCCACAGTGGACAAAAGAGGTGGTAACCTTTTCCCAAGGCAATCTGTAATTAACACAATAGAAGAGCTACAATCAGAACTGGATTTACATGACATTTGGCGCATTAAAAACCCTACGACACGTAGTTATACATGGAGTCAATCGGAACCCCAAATTTTTTCTAGATTAGATTACTGGCTAATTTCAAACTCTCTAGCAGATAATGTTTGTTCGGTCGATATAATACCCTCTATCAAAACAGACCATTCCACAATCGTAATAGAATTTCAAGGCGTTGATGCAAAAGCTAAGGGTCCTGGGATTTGGAAACTTAATTGTTCCTTACTGAGTGACGAGACTTACGTTGAAAAGATAAATTCTCTAATACCTAAATGGGTACAGGAAGGTGAGAAAGATCTTGAAGACCCACGATCAGTGTGGGACTGGGTGAAATATAACATTAAGAAATATTCCAGAAAATATTCAATAAATAAATGTAAGGAAAAGAAATTGGAAGAGTAGATGTTAAACAAGGAATTTCGGGAAGCATATTTAATTTTTGAGAATAATCCTTCCCAGGAAAATCAAACAACTCTAAGTGTGCTACGAGAGCGAATTGAAAAATTGTATGAAGAAAAGGTTGAAGGTATAATTGTGAGGTCACGGGCACGCTGGCATGAGCATGGTGAAAAGTACTCTAAATATTTTTTCAACTTGGAAAAACGACATCATATAAAAAAGCATATTCGGAAACTTCGTATGAGTGGGGTGATTACAACTGATCCTTTTGAAATTTTGGATGCGGGTAAGACCTTTTATGGGAATCTTTACAAATCTAAGCGGAACAGCCGGCAACAAAATGGACAATATTCCAAATTTGAAGACTTGCCAATACTAACTCTGTCACATGAGCTCAGACAAAGTGGTGAGGGAGCGATTAGTTTGGAGGAATGTACCGAAGTTTTTGAACTCCTTCCCTCCAAATAAAGTTCCAGGTAACGATGGATTACCGGTAGAATTTTACAAAATTTTCTGGGCTTCTATTGGAAACCGTCTAGTAGAATGTTTTAATGCATCATTTGAAAAAGGAGAATCGAGTTCATCACAAAAGCAGGCTGTAATTACTCTCACTGAAAAAAAGGATCTAGATCGCTGCGACCTAAAAACTGGAGGCCGATTTCTCTTTTAAACGTTGATGCAAAGATTGCTTCGAAAGTCATTGCCGAAAGAGAATGAAACGAGTTGGCTGCCGGGATTTATTCATCATAATCAAACTGGATATATTCCGTGAAGAAATATCGGGGAGAATATACGTTCAATTCTCGACATACTGAGTTTCACGCAAGCTAAAAATTTGCCATCGCTTCTTTGTTATTTATTGATTTTGAAAAGGCTGTTGATAGCTTAGAATGGCATTTTCTTGAAAAGTGTCTGGAGCTATTTAATTTTGGAACCTGACCTTATAAGATGGGTTAATACTTTTTAACAAAAATGTTAAAAGCTGCATCATAAATAATGGACTATGTTGCTCCCACTATTTTATGTTGAGCGTGGGGTAAGACAGGGAGATCCCCTCTCTCCGTATCTCTTTGTCATTTTGTGTTGAAATATTGGCTATTGCAGTACGAAATGATGAAAATATTAAAGGGATTAAATAAGTGGATCTCGGAAACTCAATTACTTCAGTTTGCTGATGATACAAACTGCCATTTTAGCGGATTTGAACTCTGCTCAAGCCTTGCTTAAACTACTTAACGATTTTGAGAGAAGTATCGGGCTTAAACTGAATGTTATGAAAACCAGAAGCCATGTGGATTGGATCTCTTCAAAATTGTGAAGACGAACCTCTTGGATTCAAGTGGAAAACATGTGTCAAATTTTTGGGCATCTTCATTACCTATGATGTAAAGACACTTGTTTGAGAAAAGACTTCAAACAAAGATTAAAGACAAATCGCAAATTTAATAAATCTTTGGAAGTCAAGAGGTCCTATCAATTCATGGCAAAGTAAGCATTATCAAAGCAATACTTCTTTCCAAAATGATTTATCCTAGCTCTTTTTTAAGTAACACCAGCCACGGTTATAAAAGAATTTACCGCTTTGGTGTTTCAATTTTCTGTGGAATGGGAAAGGTAAGTCATCCGACGCTCAACGTACGCGCCTTATGACTCTGTGTGGTCTTAAAATGATTGACTATGAAACTATTGTAAAGGTCATTAAGATTAAGTTGGTTAAAAAGAATGGTAGATGTTGAGGTTGTGGTTTTGGAAGCATTATCTTAATTATCTTTTGAGCAACAAGGAGGGTTATTTTTCCTTGAATGTAATTATGACGTAAGCAAACAAATATCTTACCAATCTTTTACCCTGAACTTCGTATCTTGGTGGGCTGAATTAAGAGAAATTGTTGACCCTGATAGGGGTCACGAATACAATCTTATGGAATAATAAAAAAATTTGATAGAGGGCAAAACTGTTTTCTACAGACATTACTTTGATAACGGTGTAATTTTCACAAAGGACCTACTTTATGACATGACAAATACAGAGTCATTTAGAGCAATGAAAGAGCAAGGCTTAACAAATTCTAATTTTTTGGTTTGGACTGGTCTGAGGACAGTCTGTTCCATCAAAATTACGTGTTAACATACAAAACTTCAAGACCGTCATTGATTTGGAAAATTACAAATGTAAAAACTACTATAAACATTTGATAAAATTTATATACGAAAAACCTAGGAAATGGGATAAGCTCAGTCAGGAATTTTATTTAAGAGAAGACCAACTTTCAGAAGTTTATCTTTTACCTTTGAGGGTTGCTAGCGAACCGTATGTACGCTCTTTTCAATACAAAGTGTTAAATTACATCCTCTACACAAATGACCGTCTTTTTAAAATAGGGTACGTATCAATCCAAACTGCACCTTTGTAAAGAGAATCGAGAAACCATTCATCATATTTTATTTGAATGCTCTTTTTCCAAGTGTTTTTGGAATATGGTGTCCTCTTGTATATTAAATAGGCTTGGAAGTTGCGGGTGCCTCTCGATACGTGACATTATGATAGGCATTCTGAAAGAGGGAATGGATCTGATTAACTATATAGTAATTTTAGGAAAAACGTATCTGTGGACCTGTAGGTGTAAAGGAATTATTCCCATCTTTTATCATTTCAAGAAAATTTTGGAAATCAAATATGAAACAGAAAAATACATAGCCTTTAAGACAAATAAGATCCGCCAGTTTAAAAAGAAATGGGAAATGTTTGAGGTATTTCATTTGATTCAAATTTGATTTAATCTTAATTAAAAGTATGTAATTTCAATCACTTTGTATAAGCAGTATTTCTTTCCTTATTCCATATATTTTCAATTTAGTTATTATATTGTGTTGCTGTAAAATAATGATGTATAAATAATAATGTATAAATAATAATTCTTATATTTTGTATAATGTTAAAATAATGTTGTTTAGATAAATACTGCAAAAAGGTTTGAATAAAAAAAATCTCAAAATCTAAATCAAAATCATTCAATAGTTCAAGAGTAAAAAAAAGAAGGTAAATATGCGAAGACTCTCTTCAAGACTCTCTTCAGGATTCAGGTCACAGCAATTTTTCTTAAGCAAAATGTGCAGAGAAATCTTTTAACCAAATTTAAAGAGATTTGTATGGAGACACCATGCTAGTGCCTATCCAGATAAGCATCAACATGGCGGCCAGAAACCAACATCTGTCACTGCGTTTTGCTACAAAAGCTTAAATGTATCTCTTGAGGAACCCAAAAACATTAAAACAGCACTTTTTTAAATACAAATTCCCTGAAATAAGTCACTTTTTTAAGCTCTTTTGGTCATCATATAAATGCCATGTCATGCAAAAGCTTCAGTTGGAAATTCAAAACCAAGAACCCATTCCGAGCAAAAATTTGTATGATATTAGTTTTCAGCTGCTCTTATGTACATCACAAAAGTAAAATTTTAAGAGGATCAATAGTTTTGTACATGTAGTTTGAATTTTAATTAGAGTACAATGTAACTTGAAAATTTATGCAAAGTTCTGTGCAATGTGATTTGACGCCTTGTTATCAGACTGTTGTTTTCGTGAGGGAGTTTATCATGATTTGTTTTGTTTCTCTTGAAACAGATTATTCACTCTTCAGAGAAGTTATAACTCTTGACAAGAGTTGAAGATCGCAACATGGCAGATATGGCTGCACAATTCACTCGGATCACCATGACCAGTAAACAAACTCCAAACAATTTCTGCTAGCAAAAAGGGAGGAAGAAAGTGTTCTTAAAACACTGCATGACCGGCAGTCTGAAATTATTCTAGAATTTCCACCGAAAAACTGCATCCTTCAGCCCTTTTAAAAAATTGTGGATCTTTAAAGTTCTACAGAAATGTCAAGCGATTTCAATTATAAGTTTTGCTTTGTGGTTGAGGAAATTTTCGAGCTTGGGAATACTGTGAAATCTTGAAGTCTTGGAGTCCACGTTGAAGCACAAGCAAATGGAAAAGAAGCTTGGATCAATAAGAGGCTTGTTCCACTATCGATGCTCTGGTTGGCCACGAACATTATCCAGCGATTAGGTGCTTATGAACGCACTCTGATTGGCTACGAAAACTATCACAACATACTCTGATTGCCTGTGAAAACTATCAGAAGATTAGGTCTACACAAATGAGAATTGAAAAGGGTTACAGACAATGTTACATGTACTTACACAGACAATAACACTGTTAGTGGCTACGTTTCTTCGAGGCAGGTAGCCACAAATGATTTTGAGGCAAAATTACCACATTATATTGACAGCTTCCTTTCTTTCTTACCCAAAATAAAGGGGGCTAGGCAGGCCACCAATGTTCTCTTTATTTTGGACAACATCACAACAGTTCATTTGATAATTACTAGGGCTTCTCAAAGGGAGAGCCCATAGTTAAAAATGCCCTTTGTTATTTTTTTCTTCCTTCAGTCACAAATCGTCGTCTGGGCCCTAAACACATGTGTGCCTTCTTAATATCTCTGCGCATGCCAATGATTGTCAAGTTAGCTAATTAGTATGCAAGCAAGAGTACTGTAATGGCACCACTCATGGAAAATTTTTATTTGCTCAAAACTGGGGCAAAATCTTTCGGAGATGGAAATCAGGACATTTGTAAGGATACAGAGAGTAATTTGGGACATTTGCTGGCTTCTAAGGCTGAAATTATCCAGAAGTAAGGTTCATTTTTAATAGTTTTCCTGCCGAACGCCATGGGGTGAATAATTATTTATCGGCTTGTTATGCTTTCTGTTCTGTTTTTTGTTTAGTTCTCTTTTCTAGCCTGCCAAGGTAATTTGTTTGTCTAAATCTCCTAAGAAAAGTTTGAAAAAGATGTTCCCATTCAAAGTTTGGCTCTCAGGCAATAATTCTGGAATTTTGGACCAAAACATCGGCTAGCTGTAAAACAGTCAACAAAAGACAACTGAGATTTCATCATGTCAAAATTCTGACGTTCACAGCTGGAAATGCCAGAAAAGAAGCCCAAGTTCACGCAGTACATGTGTGCGTCTTGTTCAAAATACAAAACTCTAGTATGCAAAAATAATACTGCAATGATGTTTTCTTTCTGCAGGCTAGTTACTTAAATAATTATTAAAACTTTTAAGTCACAAATATCCTTTCAGAATAATTATAGAGAAATTCATTCAATACAATACATGTACATGTAGGTGTAGTTTTCCAAAGTATCGCAAAAAAAGCCTGAGAATTTAGAAACATTTACCTATATTCAATTGTAAAACATCAGCAGTATTAACACTCCAATTCAAAAAAAAGTATTTGTTTTCAAAAGTACATGCAGCTATTTTGCGACTGAAATCAGCAATCTATTAACAGAGGCACAATCCAGTGGCATACATGATTTACTTGTAAATTTATTAAATACTGAGCTTGCAATGCATTATATGGTGATTTTCAAATATTCCTGCTGTTTTGTGAGTGGAGAGATACTTTGTTGCCATGCTTTGGTCCAGATTTCTCATGATAAAAGCAAAACAGGACCAGAGTAGCTGTTGGTTTTTGTTTAATCTATATATGTAGTAAGGGGTGATGCTTACCAACCCTAGTCTCTTCTCTACGAGGACTTTCTTGGATTGTGTATGTTTTAATCCCTTATCCAACCCCCGACCCTCATCCATTACCACTAAAACAGAAATTCAAAGCATTATTATTAAAACAAAAAAATCACACATAATATGCAATTATATGTTAAGCTAATTACTGACTGTTTTAAAATAACATACAGGCTTGACGAATAAAAGCTGTTCCCAAGGGGAATTTCAAAGAAAACAAAATTCAATCACACAGAAACGATTAACTGCAAGAGTTTGACTATCTTATCAAGACGTAGGCTTTTTAAGTCTGTTTTAGCTGACAATAAAACCAAAACAGAATGGACTAAATCTCTAGTTGCAAAGGTTAGGTGGTGAGAATTACATCATATATGTATTTACTAAGTGATAAGAGAAATAATTGAAAATAAAAATTATTACAAGTAGATAACAAAAGGTTTTTCCCTCCCTAATTGTTTAATTCACACATTAAAAGAACAACCAACACAGGCAAGTATCCCAAATTGTGAACAAAAGTATCCAGAAGGTAACAAGAATGGCAATGTTCCTCGCACAGGAGCTGACACAAAGAGATAATGGAACCAACATCGCATGATGATGATATGCACTGCATCTCTACAAAACATTCATAACAAACAGCTTAAAGGATACCAGTCAACAACAGAAGAAAAGAAGGACAAACAACCCTGGCCTTTAAGCCCTGATAAAATGGACCTGCATGTAGATGCAGGTGGAAGCTGAACTTGCGTAGAGACTTGCGTTGGATGGCCAAACGCACTCGCAAGTTTCCTCACGAGTACATGCAAGTCCCAAAAAACCCATTTCAAAGCAGACATTTCCTGAATTTCGTTGGCTAATAATAGGTTAATGGACATCACTCAACTGGTGTTGACTTGGATTGGGTGGCCAAATGGTGAAAAACTTGCTTTGACTTGCGTGCAGATTTGATCTCGACCAAAGTGAACGCAAGTCATCGCAAGTCAAAGCAAGTGCATGCAAGCCCTAGCCAAACAGAGTTGCAAGTAGACCCAAGGTTTCAACTTGCATCTACCTGCGACTCCGCTTGGCCAGGGCTGATTCTGCTCCATACATTATTTATTGTATAACTTTGTTATGCTCAAAACTTCATGCCTATCAAAGTTCATCCTTAAATATTACTTAATACCTTCCATTGCAAAACGTAATGTAAAGTAATGAAAATAAATAATGAGCACAATGCCCTTGAATGAATATTACTAGAACTGGCAAAATATAGGGCAAGACTGGTGCGTGGTACATGTACATGTATTGTATTGAATGAATTTCTCTATAATTATTCTGAAAGGATATTTGTGACTTAAAAGTTTTAATAATTATTTAAGTAACTAGCCTGCAGAAAGAAAACATCATTGCAGTATTATTTTTGCATACTAGAGTTTTGTATTTTGAACAAGACGCACACATGTACTGCGTGAACTTGGGCTTCTTTTCTGGCATTTCCAGCTGTGAACGTCAGAATTTTGACATGATGAAATCTCAGTTGTCTTTTGTTGACTGTTTTACAGCTAGCCGATGTTTTGGTCCAAAATTCCAGAATTATTGCCTGAGAGCCAAACTTTGAATGGGAACATCTTTTTCAAACTTTTCTTAGGAGATTTAGACAAACAAATTACCTTGGCAGGCTAGAAAAGAGAACTAAACAAAAAACAGAACAGAAAGCATAACAAGCCGATAAATAATTATTCACCCCATGGCGTTCGGCAGGAAAACTATTAAAAATGAACCTTACTTCTGGATAATTTCAGCCTTAGAAGCCAGCAAATGTCCCAAATTACTCTCTGTATCCTTACAAATGTCCTGATTTCCATCTCCGAAAGATTTTGCCCCAGTTTTGAGCAAATAAAAATTTTTCCATGAGTGGTGCCATTACAGTACTCTTGCTTGCATACTAATTAGCTAACTTGACAATCATTGGCATGCGCAGAGATATTAAGAAGGCACACATGTGTTTAGGGCCCAGACGACGATTTGTGACTGAAGGAAGAAAAAAATAACAAAGGGCATTTTTAACTATGGGCTCTCCCTTTGAGAAGCCCTAGTAATTATCAAATGAACTGTTGTGATGTTGTCCAAAATAAAGAGAACATTGGTGGCCTGCCTAGCCCCCTTTATTTTGGGTAAGAAAGAAAGGAAGCTGTCAATATAATGTGGTAATTTTGCCTCAAAATCATTTGTGGCTACCTGCCTCGAAGAAACGTAGCCACTAACAGTGTTATTGTCTGTGTAAGTACATGTAACATTGTCTGTAACCCTTTTCAATTCTCATTTGTGTAGACCTAATCTTCTGATAGTTTTCACAGGCAATCAGAGTATGTTGTGATAGTTTTCGTAGCCAATCAGAGTGCGTTCATAAGCACCTAATCGCTGGATAATGTTCGTGGCCAACCAGAGCATCGATAGTGGAACAAGCCTCTTATTGATCCAAGCTTCTTTTCCATTTGCTTGTGCTTCAACGTGGACTCCAAGACTTCAAGATTTCACAGTATTCCCAAGCTCGAAAATTTCCTCAACCACAAAGCAAAACTTATAATTGAAATCGCTTGACATTTCTGTAGAACTTTAAAGATCCACAATTTTTTAAAAGGGCTGAAGGATGCAGTTTTTCGGTGGAAATTCTAGAATAATTTCAGACTGCCGGTCATGCAGTGTTTTAAGAACACTTTCTTCCTCCCTTTTTGCTAGCAGAAATTGTTTGGAGTTTGTTTACTGGTCATGGTGATCCGAGTGAATTGTGCAGCCATATCTGCCATGTTGCGATCTTCAACTCTTGTCAAGAGTTATAACTTCTCTGAAGAGTGAATAATCTGTTTCAAGAGAAACAAAACAAATCATGATAAACTCCCTCACGAAAACAACAGTCTGATAACAAGGCGTCAAATCACATTGCACAGAACTTTGCATAAATTTTCAAGTTACATTGTACTCTAATTAAAATTCAAACTACATGTACAAAACTATTGATCCTCTTAAAATTTTACTTTTGTGATGTACATAAGAGCAGCTGAAAACTAATATCATACAAATTTTTGCTCGGAATGGGTTCTTGGTTTTGAATTTCCAACTGAAGCTTTTGCATGACATGGCATTTATATGATGACCAAAAGAGCTTAAAAAAGTGACTTATTTCAGGGAATTTGTATTTAAAAAAGTGCTGTTTTAATGTTTTTGGGTTCCTCAAGAGATACATTTAAGCTTTTGTAGCAAAACGCAGTGACAGATGTTGGTTTCTGGCCGCCATGTTGATGCTTATCTGGATAGGCACTAGCATGGTGTCTCCATACAAATCTCTTTAAATTTGGTTAAAAGATTTCTCTGCACATTTTGCTTAAGAAAAATTGCTGTGACCTGAATCCTGAAGAGAGTCTTGAAGAGAGTCTTCGCATATTTACCTTCTTTTTTTTACTCTTGAACTATTGAATGATTTTGATTTAGATTTTGAGATTTTTTTTATTCAAACCTTTTTGCAGTATTTATCTAAACAACATTATTTTAACATTATACAAAATATAAGAATTATTATTTATACATTATTATTTATACATCATTATTTTACAACACACAATATAATAACTAAATTGAAAATATATGGAATAAAGGAAAGAAATACTGCTTATAAAAGTGATTGACAATTACATACTTTTAATTAAGATTAAATCAAATTTAAATCAAATGAAATACCTCAAACATCTCCCATTTCTTTTTAAACTGGCGGATCTTATTTGTCTTAAAGGCTATGTATTTTTCTGTTTTCATATTTTGATTTCCAAAATTTTCTTGAAATGATAAAAGATGGGAATAATTCCTTTACACCTACGGGTCCACAGATACGTTTTTCCTAAAATTACTATATAGGTTAATCAGATCCATTCCCTCTTTCAGAATGCCTATCATAATGTCACGTATCGAGAGGCACCCGCAACTTCCAAGCCTATTTAATTACAAGAGGACACCATATTCCAAAAACACTTGGAAAAAGAGCATTCAAATAAAATATGATGAATGGTTTCTCGATTCTCTTTACAAAAGGTGCAGTTTGGATTTTGATACGTAACGCCTATTTTAAAAAAGACCGATCATTTGTGGTAGAGATGTCATTTAACACTTTGTATTGAAAAGGAGCGTACATACGGTTCGCTAGCAACCCTCAAAGGTAAAAGATAAACTTCTGAAAGTTGGTCTTCTCTTAAATAAAATTCCTAACTGAGCTTATCCCATTTCCTAGGTTTTTCGTATATAAATTTTATCAAATGTTTATAGTAGTTTTTACATTTGTAGTTTTCCAAATCAATGACGGTCTTGAAGTTTTGTATGTTCACACGTAATTTTGATGGAACAGACTGTCTCAGACCAGTCCAAACCAAAAAATTAGAATTTGTTAAGCCTTGCTCTTTCATTGCTCTAAATGACTCTGTATTTGTCATGTCATAAAGTAGGTCCTTTGTGAAAATTACACCGTTATCAAAGTAATGTCTGTAGAAAACAGTTTTGCCCTCTATCAATATTTTTTTATTATTCCATAAGATGTATTCGTGACCCCTACCAGGGTCAACAATTTCTCTTAATTCAGCCCACCAAGATAGAAGTTCATGGTAAAAGATTGGTAAGGTATTTGTTTGCTTTACGTCATAATTACATTCAAGGTGAAATAACCCTCCCTTGTTGCTCAAAAGATAATTAAGATAATGCTTCCAAAAGCCACAACACTCAACATCTACTATTCTTTTTAACCAACTTAATCTTAATGCCTTTACAATAGTTTCATAGTCAATCATTTTATGACCACCATAGTCATAAGGCGCGTACGTTGAGCGTCGGATGACTTTATCTTTCCCATTCCACAGAAAATTAAACCTTTTATAACCGTGGCTGGTGTACTTAAAGAGCTAGGATAAATCATTTTGGGAAGTATTGCTTTGATAATGCTTACTTTGCCATGAATTGATAGACCTCTTGACTTCCAAAGATTTATTAACTTTGCGATTTTCTTTAATCTTTGTTTGAAGTTTTTCTCAACAAGTATCTTTACATCATATGTAATGAAGATGCCCAAAAATTTGACACACGTTTTCCACTTGAATCCAAGAGGTTCGTCTTCACAATTTTGAAGAGATCCAATCCATATGGCTTCTGTTTTCATAACATTCAGTTTTAAGCCCGATACTTTCTCAAAATCGTCAAGTAGTTTAAGCAAGGCTTGAGCAGAGTTAAAATCCGCTAAAATGGCAGTTGTATCATCAGCAAACTGAAGTAATTTAGTTTCCGAATCACTTATTTTAATCCCTTTAATATTTTCATCATTTCGCACTGCAATAGCCAATATTTCAACACAAATGACAAAGAGATACGGAGAGAGGGGATCTCCCTGTCTTACCCCACGCTCAACATTAAAATAGTGGGAGCATATATAGTCCATTATTTATTATGCAGCTTTCAACATTTTTGTAAAAAGTATTAACCCATCTTATAAGGTCAGGTCTAAAATTAAATAGCTCCAGACACTTTTCAAGAAAATGCCATTCTAAGCTATCAAAAGCCTTTTCAAAATCAATAAATAACAAGAAGCCTGGCAAATTTTTAGCTTGCGTGAAACTCATTATGTCGAGAATTGAACGTATATTCTCCCCGATATTTCGTCTCGGAATATATCTAGTTTGTTTATGATGTATTAATCCCGGCAGCAACCGTTTCATTCTTTCGGCAATGACTTTCGAAGCAATCTTTGCATCAACGTTTAAAAGAGAAATCGGCCTCCAGTTTTTAGGTCGCAGCGATCTAGATCCTTTTTTTCAGTGAGAGTAATTACAGCCTGCTTTTGTGATGAACTCGATTCTCCTTTTTCAAATGATGCATTAAAACATTCTACTAGACGGTTTCCAATAGAAGCCCAGAAAATTTTGTAAAATTCTACCGGTAATCCATCGTTACCTGGAACTTTATTTGGAGGGAAGGAGTTCAAAAACTTCGGTACATTCCTCCAAACTAATCGCTCCCTCACCACTTTGTCTGAGCTCATGTGACAGAGTTAGTATTGGCAAGTCTTCAAATTTGGAATATTGTCCATTTTGTTGCCGGCTGTTCCGCTTAGATTTGTAAAGATTCCCATAAAAGGTCTTACCCGCATCCAAAATTTCAAAAGGATCAGTTGTAATCACCCCACTCATACGAAGTTTCCGAATATGCTTTTTTATATGATGTCGTTTTTCCAAGTTGAAAAAATATTTAGAGTACTTTTCACCATGCTCATGCCAGCGTGCCCGTGACCTCACAATTATACCTTCAACCTTTTCTTCATACAATTTTTCAATTCGCTCTCGTAGCACACTTAGAGTTGTTTGATTTTCCTGGGAAGGATTATTCTCAAAAATTAAATATGCTTCCCGAAATTCCTTGTTTAACATCTACTCTTCCAATTTCTTTTCCTTACATTTATTTATTGAATATTTTCTGGAATATTTCTTAATGTTATATTTCACCCAGTCCCACACTGATCGTGGGTCTTCAAGATCTTTCTCACCTTCCTGTACCCATTTAGGTATTAGAGAATTTATCTTTTCAACGTAAGTCTCGTCACTCAGTAAGGAACAATTAAGTTTCCAAATCCCAGGACCCTTAGCTTTTGCATCAACGCCTTGAAATTCTATTACGATTGTGGAATGGTCTGTTTTGATAGAGGGTATTATATCGACCGAACAAACATTATCTGCTAGAGAGTTTGAAATTAGCCAGTAATCTAATCTAGAAAAAATTTGGGGTTCCGATTGACTCCATGTATAACTACGTGTCGTAGGGTTTTTAATGCGCCAAATGTCATGTAAATCCAGTTCTGATTGTAGCTCTTCTATTGTGTTAATTACAGATTGCCTTGGGAAAAGGTTACCACCTCTTTTGTCCACTGTGGGGTTTAATGGACAATTAAAATCTCCACCCATAATAATATTTTCAATAGTATCAAAATCATTTTTCACAATAGTCTGCAATAACGAGAGATAGAGGGCAATTAATTCATTGTCTCTGTTTGGGCCATAAATGTTTACTAGAAGAGTTTGTTCTCCATTGAGTAGCACTTTCAATATGAGAAATCTGCCATATGCGTCAGCTACTTTTTGTTCAACGATACAATCGAAATTATTTCGAATCAAAATCGCAACCCCACGGGCGTTGTTGGCCCCGTGGGAGCAGAAGAATGGAGCGCCCATTGGGCTTCATTTTTCTCGGTTGAATGAGTTTCCTGTAGAAAGATAATATCTGCACCAGGTGAAAATTGTTTTTCGTTTTCGAAAGTTGCTGATGCCTCTGATGTTTAGTGAAATAAGATTACCCGTAATCATTTGACTAAATAAAAGCAAAAAAGGATAATACTAATAAAAAAGTTATACTCTGAAGAGGGAATGGATATCAACAAATAGCAAGTCGCTAAAATGAAAATTGGAGATCTGATGTTATTACGATTTGAGGTGTTTGAGGTAAAGAAATAATATGGTTCGAAAAGTACATTAAAAAATAAAGCGAAGAAAGAGAACATGAATAACACCAAGCACACACTTTGAAAATTCGCGGATGTGCAGCAATGCACAAGCGTCACTAGCGTTTTGGCCTCAATCATTGCGCGGTGTTTATACGCTGATCTTAGCTTCGCTCCGAAGTGAGTGTAACCAAAACAAATAGTATATTATTTTATAATAGCTGCTTCATACTAGTTTGTTCTATTTTTATCTAGTTATTGTACCGGAACAGCCTTACCGTCGATTAACAGTTTGCCTTTTGTAAAACGTACTTTCTTGCCTTCTTCGAAAGCTCTTTTCATCATTGGTAGAGCTTTCTTTCGGAGTTCGAAATCACCGGGTGTGAAGTCCTCGACTAATCTTACTCCATTTAGCAAGTTTTTCTTCCGTAGGTTCTTCGCGGCTCGAAGTAGGTTCCTCTTGAATGGTCTACCGTACAATTTCGCAATAATATGCCTGGGTTTGCCCTCCTGACTGAAACAATAGCTATGCAGTCTTCACCTTCTTCTTCTTCAACACCTAACAGGCGAATATTGAAGTCGCGGGAGTATCTTTCTAAGTGTTCCAGTTTATTCTTAAGTTCTTTGTTACTTTCCTGAAGTTTGTTAAAGGTGTCTTCCATTTTGCTGTCAATCGCTTCAACCGTAGACTTCGTAGAGGTTAAAGAAACTTTAATTCGGTCGACCTCTTCGTCAAGTACTTGGGCTTTGTTATTCAGGTTATCTATCTCGTGAATTTTCGACATTACACTTTCTATCTTGGCTAACCTGGCGTTCGTGTCTTGCTGGAAGTCAGTTAGATCTGCACTTAGTTTTCTTATTTGACCGGTGAGGTCGTTCCGAATGGACTTTAACTCTTGCAGAACTTCAGCAGTCACGGCGTCGTCGTGTGTCAGCGTCACCTTTCTACTTTCCTTCGGCGGTTCGTGTTCACGTTGTTTATAGCTGCCTAAAATTGCCAGTTTGCTTTCGGGAAACGTAAACGTTTACCTGACATGGAGCATTATTCGAAGCAATTTCATTTAAATAAGAAAAATTTTGAATTTCAGTCGGAGCTCAGTAAGACACGACTTCACTCCATCGTGACCACGTG
>JAHPZR010035989.1:0-15054 GCA_019787425.1 Platygyra sinensis
TGGTACTATAAAGGTATGTTTGACCATTGACTTAATCAATCATTTATTGTACAAGCAGTGCTAAGAGGCACCTTCTCTGTCCTACGCCTTTCATTTTATTAATAAAAAAATATGCAACCATGTGCATGTGTTGCCATTTATAAAATTGGCCGTTCCGAAATTCAGCAGGGATCTGGGGCGAGTTTCAAATTTTAACCAATCTATAAACTGACACCACCACATGAAAGATCATGTTGAGATTGGTCATTATTTTGACCAAGTATGATGCTTTTACTAGTAGTGTGAACAGAGTCCAAGTTATAGACTTTGAAATATGGTTCAAAATCCATAGAAACATCTTAAAAATCCCAGGATTTCAAGTTTGTGCTGGTTGTACAGGTTTGTCCAGTATAGTAATCAAGGTTTTTATATGGTTACAGGACATAGTCACCAGATATGCTCATCAGTCTGGTTATCACGTTGAGAGGCGTTTTGGATGGGACTGTCATGGTCTTCCAGTGGTATGATTTAATATTGAACATGAATGCATCTATTGTCTTGCCAGAACATTAAAGAAAATAATAAGAAACAAGATACCAGAGCACATTCAATGTTTTAGCAATCACAAGTTTTGATGCTGTCACAGTGCCTTTCTCATTTGAATATGACAGAAATCATTTTGTCACATGAGCTTGGGTGAAGCAAGTCACATGCCAAGACATTCCCCTGTAGGACCTTAAGTTTTAACTCAATGGTACAGAATTTGTAAGGCCTCACAAGTTCTCTTCAGAAGTTTGATTTGAACTTCCAACCCTATACAAAGATGTTTTGGTACATGACTTGGTTCAGCCAAGCTCGCATAACAAATAGATTTCCACCAGACATTGACTCTGCTTTGGTATCTTGTTTCTTATGTCTTCTCTGGAGTTTTTCTGTAAGTCTGCTATGGAGCTGGAAAACTGACCGCTGACTGGTTAGCTCAGTTGGTAGAGCACCGGACTGCTGTGCGGGAGGTTGCAGGTTCAAACCTGGGCCAGACCAACACTCAGGGTCTTTAATTAACTGAGGAGAACTTGCTGCCTTTGTAATGACACCTGCAAATGGTTACACATTCAAGTCTTCTCGGACAATGACTATAAACCGTAGGCCCTGTCTCCTGTACCTTCAGTGTTACATGGCTAGCAGGGGATGTTAAAGAACCCACACACTTCTCGTTAAGAGTAGGGCATGGAGTTCCCGGTGTTGTGGTCTGGCTTTGTTCAGTGCTCTGAATTTCATGGGTTGGTGCTTTAATTAGGGCTGTATAGCCAGTTTGCACCTTTCTCCCTTGACAGCTCTGTCCAGGAAAAAAAAAAAAAGATTTTTAAAATTGCAAATTATGTGTATTTGTAGGACTTTTGGCGAGCACACAATACAAATGCAAACTACAGATTGTTTTTTTTTATTCTGAAATATATTGTAGCATACAACCTGTAATTATAAAATGTATATAAATATATTTTGCCTTCCAGGAATATGAAATTGACCAGAAGTTGGGTATCAAGGTAAAACTAATGCAGCTTTCTTTTAATAATGGCTGTTGTTAAAGGCCATGAAATGAATGTTAAATGAATGTTTTCCAAAGATAACTTGTAAATCATTTTCCTGTGAAAAAGAGATTCATTCACATTCTGTTCATCAAGAAATGGCAGCTGCTCTCACCCTCCATCTACATTATAGTGCTGCTGAAAATAATTATCTGCTACCCCTTGATTGGCTACAAAATTGCAATTGGCCCCTTTTGCCCTTACATGGGTTCATTTGTTCAATGAATAACTGCTTGGCAATCTTTGATGAGGGTACTAGAGGGGGGGGGGGGGGTCTCTAGCATGGTTCATGAACAGAAAAAATAGAAGATAATGGATCATGGATATAAAAATTTTGTTTTCCCAAATCACAAACAAATAAACAATTATGATACTCTTTTTATTAACAGTCCTTACATGTCTAGAAACAGTGTTTGAAGAAAGCAAAAAGCAACAACCATTGCTGTATCAATTACATGTACCTTTTTAAGCTACTCAATGTTAAACAAAGTATCTTTAAGTGAGTGTTCACTGCCAAGTTGAAAAAGGTGAATTATTTGAATCAAAACAGTTTGTTGGATTAATCAACCATTCAATAAGATGGCTTGAAAAGTTATTTAAAAATATTAGTGGCATTTGGCAGGATAAACATCGTCAAAACACTAGGTCTAGCCAAACTTGTATACAGCACTTCGCTTTTGACAATCTCGAAGCGGCTTATAGACACTATTAACAAAATTATTTTTAGCTTTATCTGGGAGGGAAAAACTCCAAAAATTAAGAGAAAAACGATTATCGCGGAAAAGAAGTGTGGTGGCTTGAAAATGATTGACTTCGAAATCATGGAACGCGCCTTGAAAATAGCTTGGATTAAACGCATTGCAGAAGGTGGTGATGCTTCGTGGAAAACTATCTTAAACTACGCAGTCAGGCAGTTTGGTGGTATTGATTTCCTGATTAATTGCGACTACGACGTACAGGCACTCAACTTAGAACAACTCCCGGAATTTTACCGCACGGTTTTATGTTATTGGCAAGAATTCAAGTATTCATCTGATAGCGGAGAAATACCCGTATATGATCAAATAATCTGGAATAATCGCAACATTCGGCTGGACGGAAAGACAATCTTTATTAACGAATGGTATAATAAAGGCATCATCTACATTCAAGATCTGCTCAGCGCTGACTTTAACTTTTTGTCTCTAACAGGGTTTTAAAGAAAAATTTCTTGTGCAATGCCCGTTTACAATATACTATGGCCTTATAAATGCCATTCCAAAAACTTGGAAATCATCTCTTCGCAATAACGCCGCCCCCGCCAACGGGTTGGCACCTGCAGCCCCAATATCTGAACAACATTTCTCCACAAAGTTAGCGTATTCAAAACTACTTCAAAAAAGGTACCTTCCACCCACAGCGGAACCAAGAATTCTAAGTCATGGTATTACTAAAGAAGACATTCAAGATGTTTACTTGCTACCATTTCGCATCTTAAAAGAAGCAAAACTGATAATGTTTCAACTGAAAATCATCCACGGCATTTTACCCACACAATCCAGTTTGTTTCGCGCTGGTTTGTCGGACTTGGATAAATGCCCTTTATGTAACTTAGAAAGCCAGTCATTGCCTCACCTGCTGATCACATGCCGTGAGTCAATAAATTTTTGGGACCTTTTTACCGGCTGGTGGCAGAAAACGTTTCACCAAAATATCGTTTTATCAGAAAAAGTAATCTTATACGGTTGGCATCAAAACTGTAGCTCAATTAACTTTCTAGCCCTCAACTACTCTCTAATAATTGCAAAATATCATATTTTTGTTTCAAGCATGCGCGTTGGCTCCTTGGACTTTGATAGCTTTCTTTTGCGCCTGAAAGACAAACTCGGTATTATTCGCACTTTGGCTGTTAAAAACAAAGTACTTGATCAATTTAAAGAAACGTGGGCTGCTTTGCTTTAGTCTTGTATCTGTACTGTGTACGTGTGTGTGTATTGCTTCAGCCAATGTAAGCGATAATCATAATCATAAACTAGTAAGTAATCTAATTATTTTGTAAATATTGTAAGTAGTGTAAGTCTCCGTATTGTCAGTAGAGTTAGTAGACGTATTGTATTGTAAGTAATGCAAGTAGTATAAGCGTTAGTATTGTAAGTGGCGTAAGTAACAAGTATTGTAAGAAGTGTAAATTACTAAATTAGTAAATTAGTAAATTAGTAAAAAAAAAAAAAAAAAAAAAAAAAAAAAAAATATTAGTGGAAGTTTTGTGGTCAGCTTTATAATTGACATCACTCTGCAGAGCCTCTCATAATTCTCATATGGGTGAACTACTGTCTGGGAACAGAAGGGAATGTGATTGTGGGGTACATGTATAAACAGGTTGGAGTAACGTAAGTCTTGTTACTTCAGAAACAGACTACTGCAGTCCGGGAAAATCCCAGACGATCTGGGATTTTACTGTTTCCTGACCGTTCCAGATTTTGCCGACTAATGAAAACTCGAAATCGTAGATATCTCCGATCGTCTGGGATGAACAGGGACAAATCTGGAGAATCAGGAGCGTTTCAGTTTCCTGACACGTCCCAGATTTCTGCAATAATCAGGGATCATTCCCGACAAATGAAAACTCAAATTTGTACCGTCGGGGATGTCGGCGTCTGTCGGCGTCTGTCGGCAATGGATTTTGCTCATTACCAATCATCTAAATTGCTGAAATGCTGTTACATTTGTGTTCAAGTTTCGATTTTTGGCGCACTTTCTATTTCCCGCCAAATTCATAATCGGAAAATCTGGGACAGACCTCTGGTGAATATCCATTATATCGGCAAAATCTGGGATGGTCGGCAAAAAGTAAAATCTCCGATTGTCTGGGATTTTCCCGACATATGAAAACTAGGCTTTAAGACAAAATTGCAAATGAATGCCTCCACACATGTCCAATACTCTCAACCAGATTCCAGTGGACAAAACCTGGAGTCCAATGGAGTCTAGTCGAAAAATTAAATCAGAAGGACAGTCTAGTCCACTTGGAGTTACCGGAAGACTAGTCATTAGACTGGTGAAACCGGAAGTGTAAACAACATTTTGAGATTCTTTGAGAGGAGAAGGGTTTGAACATAGACCGATGGGATCCATTGGATCCACTGGAAACACAGCAATTCCGATGGAATCTGCAGAAGTCTAGTCATGCCATGAGTCAAAACAAGCATATTGCATGTGTCATAACCAAAACAAGCATACTGCATGTGTCATAACTCGTTCTTTTTGTCATAAGTCAACCCATTAGTAGGTCTTTACACATCTACACTTAAGGTTTTCCAATCAAGGGCAGGGGGATACGACTGGAATCTGGTCGACAGTATTGGGCAACCCTTAATGAATGAACTGTTCTTTTTCTGATACAGACAATGGATATCTTTTGACACTAAATTGAGGCTTGTTTACTTAAAATATAAAATTGTTATGCTTCATTTGAAGAGTCCAGATGATGTTATGAAAATGGGAATAGCTAACTACAACCAAGAGTGTCGCCAGATTGTAATGCGCTATTCTAATGAATGGGAGGTGAGTTTTTAGACAGATTGTCCAAGAAACACTCTATGATCATAGTGGAAATTAAAAAAGTAATTGACATAAAACATTATTGAATAGTGATATCATTTAATTGATAAAATATAATAGATTCACTCTGTGTGTAATTGCTCACTAAGGCCTGTCATTATTGTGCGTTAAAGCAAGTCATCAACGTAAATGTGTAAGCAAGTGGAATTAAATAGCAGTTACGCGGGGGGGGGGGGGGGGGGGGGGAGTGACTCCCAAATTTAAAAGTTGGAGATGCTTGTCACCTTGCTTAGTAGCAGGCTTTTAGTAACAAGCTGTTCAAAGGCTATGGACTGTTAGTTTTATGAAATAGTAAATGGTAATATCAATTGATTACTTAAAATAATTATTAATTAAAAATGACTTTAAACATGGGGGAGTTCCTGGGTTGATAATTGCTGACCACTTAATCCTGTAATCTTTCAGTTTATTGTCAAGAGGATGGGACGATGGATTGATTTTGACAATGACTATAAGACACTTTATCCCTGGTTCATGGAGTCCCGTTTTCGCGTATGTTATCATTAATACAATTCTTTTATCTGTACAGTATCATACGTGTATGATACAAAAAAAAGTTCTAACTTGTATAGTAAATGCAATGACAGTGTAAATGATGTCTCCATAATGGCCTTTTGTTTTTGAAACATGGTGGACATTCAAACAACTGTTTGAGAAAGGGATGGTCTACAGAGGATTCAAGGTACATGACTGAACCAGCTCTTTAATTAATAGTACATTTTTTTGGAAAACAGAACTAAGAGAGGATTAGCATTGACCAGAGTTTAACTACATTCACTGTTAACCCATTGATGCCTGAATGAAATTGCCAATGACCCACTGCTAATTCCCTGGTTTTTGGAATATTTCAGAGTGAGTGAATGCACAAAAATAAACCATATATATGCATAGTAACCACAGACACAAGATTAGGTTTCAAGACACTGTTTATTTAAAGTTGAATAAATGAAGGATCAAAATATTCAAGAAAATAAACAAAAAGACCTCAACTTGATGTGTAGAACTAATAAGAAACCATTCAAGAATTAGATTATTTCTTTATTGCGCGACAGAATGTCCCACAGAAGCCGAGAAAATTGAATATGCAAAAATGAGTTGATTATTAACTTTGAAGGACAAAACAAAACCAAATACAACAGAATTTCCTTTCTTGTACTATAACAGCTAAGATTGAGAAAAAACGGAAAATAAAAGTGAAGAACTCATGTAAAAATGTAATCAGAAAACAAGAAATCAAATACAGTGCAGCTCAGATACATCTGAACCAAAATATATGCGTAATTCGCGTCAGCCCAATACGTGTATAGGCGTATGCATTTATGCACATAATTATGCGTATACAACCTATGTCCGTATGCCTCATTGGTATGTATGGGGTAATGTACATGTACATGTATTGTTTCTTCTTGTCTTAAAAGGTCAATGTTGTTTTCAGTGGCTTGACAGTTTGCCACAGAGCGAGAAAGAGTTTTCATTATTTTGAATATGCGTATACATAAATTATTTATATTTCCAGGTTATGCCATATTCAACAAGATGTAGTACTCCTTTGTCAAACTTTGAATCAAACCAGAACTACAAAGAAACTATGGATCCATCTGGTAGGTGATCATCTACCCTTATTGCAAACACACTTTTACCTTTAGTGCTGATAGCATGTCAGATAGGCACGTTTAGAGATTACTTTATGTGGTATTCTTTGCCCTGGGAGAAGTTCTCCCAGAAAAATTGGGTAGAGGTGTGTGGCCTGCTCCTCAAAACCTTTATCTATTTAAGACCAAAATCTGAGATTTTCACTATTTATAGTAACCTTTTTATGGCCTCCCCAAATATTTGATACCCTATTTATGACCTGGTCCGTTCATCAATACCCTGTTCCAGACCTGTGTTTTATAACTTCCTTTGCTCAGGCCAATGTTAAAGGCGCTGTTCGTGTGCTTTTATTGAGCCAGCAGAATAGCTTCTTCTAAAAAAACGTACCAAGTTCAAGACTAGAGTGCAAAAAACCATACCCTATTTTTTAATGGCCAAATTCAATACCCTATTTCCTGACCAAAAACTGCCAAAAAAACCATGACACCCTTTGGGGCCGCACATCATGACCTATATACAGCCATATAAGTGCCATTGGCCTGGAAATCCCTACATAATTCATGTGTAATTGTTTTAGTATTGCGATGAGGGAGTGACCCATGCCTCGGGCTTCATTTGTGGACCGGTCTCCTCAGCCCTGAATGTAGCATTTCAAATGCGGATTAAGGTATCAGTTTGAGTATACCCCAAAATGGACCAGATAATTGCGTCTCTATGCTAAGGGGTTTCAAAAAATTAAATGGGAAGAAACAAGTCGGAAGTTGTTTTCTTACTAACGTGGGTGCAGAAGTGATGGAATTCCTGATCTTGGCAAAGGCTATTTTCCTGACAGAGCACGAGCATTTGGGTAATTCCTTTGTCATTGAAGGCGTTCGGTGGAAAAGGGCCGTTCCGGTTTTGTACTGACAAGTTGAACTTTGTCAAAAGACGCTCCAAATTTCGCATGCAGTTTTGTTTCCGTGTGTCAAACAATGTTCTGCATGTTTTTTCCCTGAAGTTTGCTTCCTTTTTGAGATATTACGTATGCAAAAAAACACATTTTCCAAGGGCATCCTCTGGGGACCTTTTGTTGAATGGAAAACAAAAGAAACCTTTTGTTTCGCTAAGCGATCAACTCACTATAATACCTTAAGATCTTACTACTGCTTCGTTAGCACAAGCGGATGAGGCGCTGAACGGGCCAGATTCGAATTTGTTTTGCCGTGACGCCGGTTCGATACGAGGTCGCTCAATTTTTTTTTCGCTCTGTTCCTTTTCTTTTTTCAAAATGAAGATATCTATTTTAAAAAAAATGCGTATACAGCGGGAATCTGGAGAGATCTTTTTATACAGGTTATTGTGACGTGAGACAACACGTGAATTTCGATCGAGCGTCAAAGCAAAGAGAAGTGATGCATGATGCAGTACAGCTCTTTCGACTAATATCTTAAGCATTGTTTTTAAGTACCTTGTAGCCTGCCTGGTGGTTGATAGGCATCCTAAAGCCTTGATAACCCGTAAGTCACCAACATGTTTTAAAGAAGCAAAACGTGTTCTGTAACTTCCAACGCAACTGATATCAGCGGCAAGTCAGTTATCAGCGTTCGAAGTCAGGTCGATCCAGGCAGCAAAGTCCAAGAGCAGTTCTTGCCCAAGAATAAAACCCTGTCGTGAGTTGTGGCCCATTTGCCAAGCGTTGCTAGCTTCAAAGTTTGGAAAATGAGAACTGCTTTTAGACTTATAAAATTTTTCTTGCATCATCCTCCATGTTTACCCGCGCACGAGGTGTAACAGAACCTTCCCGGCATGCATTTCGATCACGTTCGGCAAGACAAGCCAAGACAAGACAAGACAAGACAAGACTCCGTAAATCACAATAATATTTAACTAATTACAGAGCGTGTTTTTTTTCCTTTTTTTATTCCAACATAATAATGGCCAACAAGAAGCGATCGATTGATTCAAACATAGATCTGTGATCCAGGTTGCGTTGATTTTACTTCAAATCGGCATGATTTGTAGTGTTTTAAACTTCTGGGATCAGGGGCCATGCAGATGTAAGGAGAGAGACCTGTACGTTGCACAGAAGGGTTAATCTGTTAATCTGTCAGCCCTACATTTTTAAGCTTATACGTTGCAGGCAGTTAAAATGAAATAGAGATCCTTGCTGTGACGCTTTAAAGTGAAATCAACATTTTAACCTATTTAGGCCCGAAATCGCCGTTTTCGAGTTTACGTGCTGGGTGAAATGAACAGCTTGCTGGATTTGAAGTGAAATCAACATCCTTGCCGTCATGCCTTAACGTGAAATCGCGTAAAGTGAACACTTGGCTGTAATTTGAGTGAAATTAACGTCTTTGCGGTCGCGTGATAACGTGAAATCACAATTTTAACGGTTTAAAAAACCTGAAATCAACATTTTTTAAGGTTACATCTTGATTGTTTTCCTTGGCCTAACACTGCACTAACCCTAACGCGTCCTGACCTTAACTCTAACGTTATCCGAAGCGCTAACCCTAACAATGAAACGCTAGCGCTAACCCTAGGCAATAACCCTCACCCTTCAACGCTAACCCTAGTTTCAAACGGTAACACTAAACGTTAACTCTAAGCCTCCTAACCTTGTTCCGTAACCCTAGTTTCAAGCGGTAACCCTATTTCAAGCGGTAACCCTAGTTTCAAGCGGTAGCCCTAAGCGTTAACTCTAAGCCTAACCTTGTTCCGTAACCCTAGTTTAGAGCGGTAACCCTAGTTTTAAGCGGTAACCCTAGTTTCAAGCGGTAGCCCTAAGCGTTAACCCTAAGCATAACCTTGTTCCGTAACCCTAGTTTCAAGCGGTAACCTAGTTTTAAGCGGTAACCCTAGTTTCAAGCAGTAACCCTAGTTTTAAGCGGTAACCCTAGTTTCAAGCGGTAGTCCTAAGCGTTAACTCTAAGCCTAACCTTGTTCCGTAACCCTAGTTTCAAGCGGTAACCCTATTTCAAGAGGTAACCCTAGTTTCAAGCGGTAGCCCTAAGCGTTAACTCTAAGCCTAACCTTGTTCCGTAACCCTAACCCTTCAACGCTAGCCCTAGTTTCGAGCGGTAACTCTAACCCTAAGTAAAACCCTAAAGGTTTAAGTCCTTGCGGTGGCGTGATAATGTGAAATCAAAATTTTAAGTCTCTGTAAATGACCTGATATCAACATTGTCTAGCTTGCGCCATCGCGTGAATTAACATTTGGCTGTAATTTGAGTGAAATCAACGTCTTTGCGGTCGCACGTTAACGTGAAATAAAAGTTTTAACGGTTTTAACCTGACATCAACATTTTTTGAGGTTACACGTTGCAAAAGATCAATATTTTGCTGGATTTTAAGTGAAATTACCGTCTTTGCGGTCACGTGCTGACGTGACAACAAATACAGGGATTTTTGGCATTACGTAATATCTCGAAAAAACGAAAACAAACTTCAGCCAAAAAAACATGCAGAAACATTGTCTAACGCCACCCTAAACAAAACTGCATGCCGAACTTTGTGAGCGTTTTTGATAAATTTCAAATGAGCCTTCACAACAACAAACAACAAAACAAATACAAACAACAAATAAACGTTATTAATAATTAACGCTTAAAAATGAGAACATGTACAACTCGCATATAGCGTAAGCTAGTCAAGGCGAGTTGTGCAGGAAGAAAAAAAAGAAAAAGAAAAAGAAACCAATTTGTAAGCTTCAAATAAAAGACTACATGTATAAATCATGACAGGAATGAACTATAAATAAAATACAGTCATTAGCATCCAGGGATAAATATCACTTTATCAATCAATGCGTCATTCTTTTCACAGGTTGTGTGTACTTACTTACATTACCCATGAAGAATGCCCCCCAAAAAATTAATGTTTTCCCTCGTATCTTGAAATGAAAATTTCGGCGCGTGAAACATACCTTTTACACTGAAATTTGGAGAAGATACTGCCCGATAATTAGGCCAAAAAGGTTGTCGGGGGAATTTTTTGTTTTTGCTTCTTTCAATAGTTGTTATATGACTATATTAGAGAAAAGCATGCATGTTCTATCAACTCTCAATGTTTAACTGCATGTCAAAAATATACTAGCCGGGTAATCACAATTTCCTGACACCCTTTTATGGAAAAGTGTTAAGACATAGCAATGTTGATCACGTCCTCTCGCTGAAATTTCACTGGAAATGAACTTGATTATTGAACCTCTGCAGTTTGGGAAATAAGGCATTATATTAAGAAAATCTTTTTTTTTTATTTTAATGAATCTACCTTATAAACTGCAATTCTTAAGCTTTCAGGAAATATTACATTACTGGGGTTTGCATCAAATGTCTGATCGCAAAGTGGTGCCAGTGAATGATTGTCATTTGGGGTATACTGATACCTTAATAATGTTGATTCCTTAACACTCACTTGTTGTAGTGATTGTGAACTTTCCTTTGGATGAGGATCCTGATGTTAGCATGATTGCATGGACAACAACACCTTGGACACTTCCCAGTAACCTTGCTCTTGTTGTAATCCTGACATGGATTATGTCAAAGTGAAAGGTATTTGCCTACATAATGCTATCACAGTCAAAAAGCAAAAAACTGCATGTACCTCACATTTGTTCATACATCAATCATCATAACCCAGGTTCTTGACTTAATTAATAATTTTATTAGATACATATTATTTATACTTCTGATGGCATGACAGTGAAGAACTGATGTGCAATGCTGGTACAGTAAGCACACAATGAAGGGTGTACAGGACTCTGTAGCTTTGAAAAAAACCTTGATTTGCAAAGAAAAGAAAATTGCTTGTTGTTATGGTTATCAAAATGTAAAATAACATTAGATCTCTTTGTGATCACATCATTCTCTAACTCTCACCAGCTCTGTGTTTCTATGGAGATCTAGAAATATGGTTTCATTTTCATGCAGTATATCCTCTCTTACTGGGTGTTTCTTTTAGACATTTTAGTATGTTATCATGTTAATTTTAGCTTCTGTAGCTTTGATGAAGTAATTTTCTTATTTAGGCCTTCTTTTTGTCATGCACTAAGCAGCAAAATAGTATTGCAAAGTGGCTACACTTGCCAAATTTTGGAAATACATGTATCTAAATGTAAGTGATTGTGATATTTTGCGTACAAAGATGTTCTCTGTGATCATTTTTTACAGACAATACCTCTGACAAAGTTTATATCATGATGGAAGTTAGACTGGAAGCTCTGTTTAAAAAGCCAGAAGAGTACACAATTTTGGAAAGGTTTGTAGTTTTCAAGATAGAGTTTCCCTAATGTAATCTTTGTACTTTCAGTAAAGATGTTTTACATGTAACATCTGATTTAACATATTTTTATGGTCTTCTCCAAATCATATACTGTTAGCATACCTTCTTACTCTCTATCTCATCATTAAATTAGATTTATTACAATGTAAGTTTTGTCATGTTGATTGGAGAAGAACGTGACATGTATTATTGTACAGATTATAATACCTGAAAAAATCATATTCTATAAATTGAAAGTTTTTTTTTTTTACAATTTTTTTAAAAGTAATTAACAAAGATGATTTCCACAGAACATTTGAGCAATAATGGCAAAAAACTTATTTTACTAAAAAAACCTCATGGCATGGTAATATTTTGGCTACGGTCAAGAAGAACTTATTGAGACCCCATGAGAGAAAATTGAACTTGAAGTTATCCATATTGCAATTAAAACAGACATTTTGGGGCAGTTAAAAACGTTCAGCAAACACTTTTAAGCATTCTTACAAGGTTTGACATTTACTTTCTTGAGAATACTTGAGAATTTAATTGCAGGGTCACTTGGAGATGTGGACCAAATTTAAAACGTGGGTTGTTTGAGATAGTAGTGCAAAAGCTACTGCACTATGAGTAGATTTTCAGTAAATTAGTTTTGTACTTATTGCTCAAATTTTGAGTGGAATCCATTTTAACCATGGCAATCAACCATTGATATATTCTATATCATACAACCATATTAGTCCAATTTGCTAAAACTCGTGTTGTAAAATATGTTTTGTAAGGTATTCATGTTTTCTGTTAAATGTGTCATCAGATTTAAAGGAACTTCGCTGAAGGAAAAACTTACACACCCCTTTTCACGTACTTTCAGGATGTAAGTGTGAATAAAACTATGCCGCTCATTCTGTAGTTCAACTGCATGGCTCTTCTAACATGGCAGGATGACTAGCAGATCAGCAAGAAATTTATTGTTAGCTTACATGTATAACACATTAATACTGTAAGTTTACAAGCTTAGAAGCTTGCAGCTACCAAAGCTATTCTAGGCAAGCTCCTATAACTTTAGGAGTATTAAAGAATTTAAAGAAATTAAGAAATTTTCAGAGTGAATGAACAAATTAAAATAATAATAAACTGGCTCCATTTGGAGCCAGTTGTTGCACAGTAGGTTTTTAGAATGTGCACATCATATTCTGTTAATTTATCATTACAGATGAAGGCTGGTGGAGCTTTTAGAGTATTAGCATGATGGTTATGTGACAGGTGAAAGTGGTACTGGGGTGGTCCATTCTGCCCCAGCCTTTGGTGAGGTTAGTTTTAATTTGTTTTATAGAATTTAAAAAAATAAATTAGCAAGGACTGTTGAGTGTTGTAGTTATACAGTTGATGGCAATTGCCACGGCTAATCGCACCACATACAAAACAAAATTACAAAGCGATTTGTTAGAACCGTTTGCAAATCACAAGAAGCTAAGTGTCGCAACTAGAAGTTCTGGTTAGTTGAGTGTGTGACATAAGCTAACCAATTACAGCAAATTAAAACAAAACCAAACCCATCTCGGACTGCTTTTGACATTCAGTTCAAAACTGCTCTTAGACTAGCAGTTTTTTTGTTAGTGTCCAGTTGTTTGTTCTGTGCTGTCCTTTAGTGTACCATGCCATACAGTGTCTATCGTCATCATTATATTGTATGGACTACTCTGCATTCAGTTCTGAGGTACAGGTATCAATGTTCCAGTAAACCTCGATGAAGTTACTCCATGTTTAAATTAATAAATGTACTGCTTCAGTAAGTCACAGCCTTAGATGCATGTACAGTGAACATTTTGAAGGTGTCACTGGATGTTCCTTTAGCTAATTTACATGTACATGTGCTCAATACGAAACACTGGATATACATGTAATGTTTGCTCCAAAGTGTGAAGTCTGTACACTATGTCCTTTGGAATTGTCATGATATAAATTCCTGATTTTGAGTATTATTCTTGGTTTATTAGCATAATGACACTCGCTCTGCAGCTGTAATTAGAATGGTTTTGTCTTAGGATGATTATCGGGTATGTTTAGCCAGTGGAATTCTACAAAAAGGTGGAAAACTTCCTTGTCCTGTTGATGCCAGTGGAATGTTCACTAGTGATGTGCCAGATTTCAAGGGACAGCATGTCAAGGTAACTGTGCTAGCAAACAATCCATTAAACATTTAATTATCTGTAGCAGTGGGCAGTCTGAATGCTACGGGCTTGCTATTTCCTGTGCATTAAAATAAAGGGTTTGCATCAAGTGTGTTGGTGTGCCAGAGTGACACACCATCTTGTCATGACAACGAAGCACTGCTCACTTCTTCTACAACATTATTTGAAATACATATGCAGAAGGTAAACTTTTTCTGAATTTTTAAATAAATTACCGTACTCTATAGAGAGAGGACACCACAGCAGCCTTCTTAACTGGTTATTATGCAGTTGCTCTATTCTGGCTGAATTGGAAGTTTGGAGTGTTGTTTTTTTCACTTAAGAAATAATTTTTACTTTTCAAAAATAATGATGCAGGTGTGCAAAATATGCTGGTAATAGAGTGGTTTTCAATTGAGTGTCGCAAGACCAAAACAAACTAATTACTTAGCCAATCTCAAACCATAGTAAAACCAAAACCAGAAAGTAATTGCGAGTTACTTTTGACACTTGATTGAATACCACTCTCTGATAAATTAAATGTAATCGTTGATGATTGCACTTGTTAAATATAAAACTTAGCAATAATGTTGTGAAGGAAGCATGCAGTTACAGTGAGATGTGATGCAAATCAACCCCAGACGTCCAAAGCATAGCAACAAGGTACTGAATAAGTACATGTATCCCAGCCCACTAGTTCAACAGACTTTCTCTTGTCAGGTTTTGTATACAAATACGTTTATAACAAGTACAGCACGGTTTTGGTTGTAACATGTTTGTTGGTTGTTTACTGCAGGACGCAGATAAGAACATCATGAAATGGCTCAAGCAACAGCAGAGATTAGTACATCAAAGTACTCACAAAACATAGCTATCCTTTC
>JAHPZR010035990.1:0-15000 GCA_019787425.1 Platygyra sinensis
TATGACTCCGACTCCGACTCCGACTCCGTCGCTAGTGAAAACCAGCCTTTAGGCTTCGATTTCCAGCCGGTTTGTGAGCCCGTGTTCCTTGCAGAGTAAATAACTGGATTCCTAATAACGGCTGGAAATCGAGCCTTTAAGTCATGGTATGAAAAAAAAATTCACTGTACCGCAAGTTTTTGAAGCCATAAGCTCCTGTATCGTAAGCTTTGGGCACGCACTATTGGTGTCCGTATGTGCTCGTGAATGAGTCCGTCAACTAAACCTGAACTTAAGGACGTTCGCGCGAAAATTTTCCGGTCGATAGAATTTTTTTAAATTTTTATTGCAGGCAGATGATACATACAATTTTGCAAAAGATTTTGAAAGGAAAGTGGGACGCGTACAGGTAGCTCATTTGCATCATGCAGCGCGTGCACTTTCAAGTCCGAGTCAGTGTTTTCAATAGACCATTTTACAGTTGTCCACTTAGTGACCTGGCTTCTGAATGGCAGCGAGGCTGGAGTTGACCTTGTTTTGATACAGACCTTGCTGCTTTTATTGTGCAAATCAAGTTGTTCTTATGCTAACTAGTTGGCATTTACATGAGAAAAGCAGAGAGGTCTGTATCAAGGCAAGGCCACCTCCAGCCTCGCTTGCATTCATGGCCAGGTAACTAAGCACACAACTGTAAAATGGCCTATTGTCAACAAATCCCTGAAATCTTCGCAAAGATTTCTTTCGCTCTCTTGATATTGTGATAAAAAAACAAATCGAATGTGGTTTAGGGTAGAACTGGTGCATGAAATTCCACTGTTTTGGGATTAATTGACATGTTTTTAATCAATCTGAATGCAGAAATTGTTGCTTGTATATGTGTATATCATCATTCAGAAAATCGCGCCACAAGCCAAATCTGGAAAATACTTCCAAATATGGTTTTTCCCCGATTTGGAGGGAAAAATGGCGGCGTTCTGAGCATGCGCATGCAAGTTATCCTGGACTCTTCTTTCGCCCGCCCGGGTTCAGCCCTTATATGGGGCGGGAAGAAAGGAGAGTTCAGGGACTGGACTATATTAAAAGGTTCTAAACCTGTGTTTCCAGTTTGAGCTTGGCTCATTTAAGGCTGGTTTTCACTAGCGCAGAAGCATAAGCATAAGCATAAGCATAAGCCGACATACGCAGAAGCAGTAAGATCTTGATAATTAGCGCCTTTTATTAGGGAAATTTCCAACAAAAGGTGCTAATAATCAACATCTTACTGCTTCTGCGTATGTCGGCTTGTGCTTATGCTTATGCGCTAGTGAAAACCAGCCTTTAAGCTCATTGCCAGCCAAGACCATTTTTTAAATTTCTATACGAGTCTGTCAAGGTGGATCTACTCAGCAAAATGTGACTGACTCGAGACTGACAGACAAGAAATGATAAAAGACCGACCACCGTGGCCAAGGTACATAAGCTGTTAGGCGCTATGCGGCTTCTTTATGAAAATTTTCCTTATGTATTTTACAGAATTCTAACACAAAACCAATTCAAATGCTGCAGTCTGATTGGCCAAGCTACCGATGAGCGAAAAGAGAACGGGATATGTAGCGCCTATCTCTTCCGACACCCCTGGCCTTTTTCCAGTCTATACCTTGAGCCGGCGAACGCCTCTGACAGACTTATAGTTATGTTATAGTTAGCCACGAACATTTTATTTTTTTCAAATCACATGTTTCTAAAAACATGCACAAAGAGAAGTTGATTCAGGATATAAGTGCTAACAGCAAGGGAAACTATCAACTCAAAGGCCCGTGACACTGATAAACTCTCTATTGTCTTTATTGCCGTAATTGTTTACCACTGACTTTTCCTTTCGCATTGTCTGTTTATTTCGAGGAAACGGCCACGCTAATTTTGGCGGTGACGACCGTCCATGCATGTCCAGCATTGCAACAGATTCAGTTGCAGCTCGTTTGAAATTCCGAAGATACTTGCCCTACATGTGCACAACTGTGCTTCTACTTATTATGTAATAACAAGAGACTTGGCAATAACTAATGGTTTAGCCATTTACATCATATATTTCTGGACAGGAAAATGACCAAGAGAGGAAAATGTTTCAAAGGCGGGAAGATTATGCAAATTACACTTCGTGACAATGATAAGTTTTTATTTGGTCTATTTTAGCCTTGAGCTCGAGCAGTAAAGGTTTGCCAAATTCTTCATCATGTCCCGGTTCTTCGTATTCTGTCCCTAATGTGTTGTCTGTCTGTCAACAGTTTCCTCTGAAAGGGTGATGCACCGGCCGAGCCTGGTAAGTGTATCGTTTACAGTACAAGTTAGGTCATATATAGTTTTGTAGCGCCGGATTAGCACGCGGAATATGATGTGCATCATGAACTGCATCATAGCCGATCACAGCCAGCCATCTCCGAGAAGTAGAATGTCCCTGGATTTACACAGCATTCAGCCTGGATTTGTATTTTCAATTTAAAAGTGGCTCCGTGAGCGATTTCAGAAAACAGAAAAATCTGCAAGTCTTGAGGTGGGGGATGATGCAATCCGAGATTAGCCGAAGCGCTTAAACAAATCAGAGATCACAACTTCAATGATTTTCAATTGAACTGTTTGACCGGCCGGAGACTAAGAGCTGTCGATTTTTGCGCAAATAAAACGTGGTCGAGCTCTCACTTATGAAAATCGCGATAAGACACTGAAACTACACGCTCCCGATAAGAGCCATTATGGGACGCCTTCTCCCTTTTCAGATTTTGACTCGTTTCGTTCGTTCGTGCCTACTTTTAGCTCAAGTAAATGCCACTAAATGGCGTTTTGCATAAAGAAAACTGATTACAAAACTTTCTTGACATAAATATGCAAAAAACCGAGTCCGAGACCCTCCATGCGATGATTGATACAGCACCCTCCTCTGTATGGTCACAATTCACTGGTATTGTAAATATTCATTACGTTCTTAAACCGTCTATATTTTGACCGTTTAAAATAGTAATAAAATGAAACAAAGAGTATTTTCACATTGTTTAACTTTATTTTGTCGTGGTATCATGACCGGCAATGCCAAATTAAGCTTGCAAGAGCAGTAGTAAATCAGTGGTTTTTACTGTAACTCGAGCTCTTAGGTAAGTCGAATCTCGTGCTAACTTGGACCGAATTTGATTTCCGCTTCGTTTGCTTCTTACATTTACCCTTAGAACAAAAGGAAAGGGACGTTGAAGCCCAAAACATTTCTATCATATAAGATAGCAAAGAAATGTGTAAAACAATTTCAATAATAGTTAGTCTGCAGTGCTTCAGGATGATTTCCAAGGTCAAAATAACTGACGCAATACTAGGAATATATGATTGACAGCATAGGCTCGGGCACTTCACTAGCTCCCACGTGCCCAGAACAATAACCCTAAATAAAGCAACGGAAAAAAGTGACTATTCATGACTTAGTAAAGGAAACTGGCATGGTGTTTGCGATTATATGAGAGGTAGGGTAGTCCTTAGCCTCTCTTTATTCTTGAACATAACTGGCAGCAAACTCCAAATTAAAAATAGTAAATTATTTCATTCTTTTGAAAAACAAACAAGCGAGTCATACTCTGAAATACCAGAAAGTAAATTGCTTTAATTTGTCTAACCTTTTGAGATAACATCAGTGCACTAATGCTTCCTACTGGCTTGATCACTCGGTTGAATCGTTGAAGAACACCTCGGACGATTCTTGTTTTTCGATCGACTGGTTCCTTTGATGGATTGCGATATATGACAATAATTAAATACTTTTATAGCTGTGCACTGTTTTGAAAAGTACACAAACGGAATGATGCAGTTTTCTAGCTATTTTGGAAACTTCAAATTAGTCAGTGGTGCGTTTGTTAATTATCAAATGTTCGCACTTCTGCCGCGTGATCCAAACCTATTTCAATAAGGGAACGCTCAAGCGTAACATAAAGATGTCTTCCTGTTTGTCTTGGCCGCGTCCACGATTTCTTTTCGATGCGTTTTCACCTACCGTCTCGACTTCGTTCTCATAAGAGTCTGATCTCAACTACAATGATCGAAAATGTTAATTGTTGTCATTAATTTTTCGCTCACGAATCCCGTTGGTCATCTATTTCCTTATTTGGGCCATGACTCCTCACCAGTCTCCTCGGGGCTTAAAACAAAAGCACTGTACAGCGCCGCAAATGATCCTCAGACCGGAAATAATCCTTACCGGAAAAGGAGGAATGGGATTGAGTTTGGTTTCCCGGATTTTTTATTTTAAAATTTATTCATTTTCATCAACTAAACGATAAATTAAGATAAACATGAAGAAAAGATCTTCTGGCTACTTAAACTATAACAAATTCATCTTACTGCAAAAAAATCAAAGCTCGTAGACAGCAAAACTATTTCTCAACAAGCTCCATCTACAACAATAACAGCTTAAGGTGATCTTATACTCTGACATTGAAATGTTTCCCCCCAAACCCCATTTTTTCTCAACATGAAGATTCACCATCCCTGACCAATTGCTAATCGTATTTTGAAACGATTTTGCTGTAATTACTCCTTGATGTACGTTTAAATTAAGAAATTCGCACACTGGCAGGTATATTTCAACATAGCAACACCCATAGCAACCATTGTTTACAGTCTAAAAGTATTCACAAAACGTATTCAATCTAGTACATTTTAATGATACTTTACAGAAAAGCTTTAGAGATGTGTACTTATGAAAATTTTTCATCATGGTCCCGAACATTGTTTTCTGTGCCATCTTGTACGCTCCTTATACTTGTTTAACATAGATAGATAGAAACTTTATTTATTTCTATGGCTGGTGTGTATTCGGGTATTCAATGAAACATTTATGTAAAACCATTCGACATACCCATCTCCCCTTTCCTTTAACCCCCCTTCCCGTTCACAGGGCCAGTTTGGGCTCTCAGAGACCGAAGGAAAACTTTAAAGCCACGTTTCTCAAATGACCAAATAGACTGATCACCAACATTTCACGCAGGATATCTTTACAGGGTTTTAACCGAATGTTGTCAAATTTTCAACATTGGTAAAGGACACAATTATCTAGGAGGCAAACCTCCAAAATTTGCAATTTATGAAATTCTATCCCTGGTATTCAGTTAATACCGTTAATATTAGTTAATATTAGAAAACTTTTTCCAAATTTTACGATATAAAACCTCTCGAAACACTGCTTTCTGAAATTTGGCTCCTGGACAACCTGCTTGTGGACAGCATGAACTGAATTCCATGCTTCTCGAACCATCCATTAGTAAGTTATCGTGTTTGTAATTAACACCATTTTTAACACTCTGGAGCTAGTTATTCATTAACTATTGTGGCATGTGACCTGAAAATTCCCATTTTTGAAGTCAGAGTGCAAAGTCCCTTAACGTGGTGCCAAAACTGTTCCACAGAGCTTTTTTGCAAAAACACATCTTTTTTTTGTACAAGACCCCCTTAATGCTACCAAAATTAAGACATTAAAATCTTTTGTAGATTTCATTTGGATGCCATTTTCATGTTAAATAATCTGATTTCAAATTCTCATCATTATACTGCGCCAAAGGCGCGAGAAACAAATACAAAAGCGTTAATACTAACAAAAGTGTTAATACTAACAATGACAGCATTCGCGACATGTTCATGACGTTTTAGTTCTGCGAATGAGCTAGAAACTCTACTTCCCAACACTACAGGCCAATTTTGACTTTTAGTTCAGAGACGTCTTCAGATCTGCCACTTGCAGGCAGAAATTCTGGACAGGAGCACTGATTTACGATGGCCCAGAAGGCTCTCAGTTCAGTTGTGATTTTTGACAGTTCAGTTGTGATTTTTGGCAGTTCAGTTGTGATTTTTCACAGTTCAGTTGTGATTTTGAAACAGTTCAGTTGTGACTTTTTGAAAACATCCGGGCTTCCAAGTCTAGAAAAGGCGGGAGTTTTCGACCTTTAAGGTCAGCACACACGATGGGACTAGTCCCTGCGACTAGTCCCTGCAACAAGTCGCAGGGACTAGTAGCATCGTACGTGTGAACTGGCCATTTTTGCCACAAAATTTAGTCGCAGGGACTGACCAAAATTTGGTCCCTGCGACTAGTCCAACGAATTCAAACTGGTTTGAATTCGTGGGACTAGTCGCAGGGACTAAAGTTGGTCCCTGCGACTAGAGTTTGAAGCAAAAATGGCCAGTTCACACGATGCGACTGGTCCCTGCGACTAGTCGCAGGGACTAGTTGCCAGTTCACACGATGCGACTAGTCCCTGCGACTTCAGTGTTGCAGGGACTAGTTGCAGGGACTAGTCCCATCGTGTGTGCCGGCCTTAATGATGAAAAACCCATACCCAGTTTGAGACTGGGGTTTGAGAACAAAATGACCAAAATCGATACTCTATTTCTGACCAAAATGTCTTAAAAAAATAACATACTCTTTCAATGAGGCTGGACATTCCTATAATGGCCGGTAGCCCTCTCTCCTTGGGCAGAGTCAAAAGGAAGTAGAAAACTTGTATTAATTTATAGCTCTTTTATAGCACTTCCCTTTCTACAACAGGTTTAAGTACTATATCTCGCCTCGACGAAAAAACCCAGGCTCTGGCAATTGAACGAATCAGTGCGGCCCAAAGCGGCACATTAGCACAAATCCCCTCACCCCGGGACTTCTCATCCACAATATATCAAAACACGAGCCTTTCTCAGACTGAATATCTTTTCGGAAACGAAACACTATTTCCTTCTGAGAAATAGCTTCTTGTTGGGTAAATGGTAAACAACCTATACCTCCATCACCCGTGGGAAAAATGCGAAAAACCGCATATCATTACAAACTGGAAGAAGAATGGCAGCCGTAAGCTGTTTTCGTGTAAGATTCTCATACTAAAGAAGTCTTCCTTCATGAGATACGGATTGGTTACACCACTACAACCATGAACTATATCCGTTAGAATTCATTGCTACTGACTTTCAACATTGATGACAAAAAGTATTTCATTTCGCTTGATGGACCAAAACTGGAAGCCGCACATGAAAAGTCTGTAGCACCCACGATTTGGCCAAACGTGCAGGCCAGGAAATAAGACACGACTTTATAGTGACTGAATTGACGTTGTTAATTCGTTCGCAAGTTCAGGGCCGTAGCCAGAAAAAAATTTTGACTGAGGCAATGTCTATGAATAACTTATGACTGAGACAATCAGTCCATGGTTGAGTTCTCTTCCTAGGTATCAGGTACTATAAACAACAAAAGCCAAAGAATGACCGAGGCAAGTGCCTCGGTTGGCCTGTTACTAGCTACGGCGCTGACGTTTCGCTTCGGTCAAATTGTTATGAAATGTTATGGCTATACATATGGACAAAAGCCGATTGCAAGGCATTCCGCAGAGCATTTACGGTAATTTTCCGAAGAACTCTTAATCGTGGGATTTCAGTATATCCATATAGACTGATATGGTTAGTTAGTTATAGCTGTCCACGGTTGCAATTCTTGGCTTTCAGTTTGGACTCTATCATGTCGTTGCCCCGTTAAAGTGCCCCTATGACAAAAAATAAATTATTTTTTTTCTTTGGATTTCAAAACTATGTTAACTAAACACTGAGTGACCCAAGTTTTAATCCTTGATTTAAAAAAAGCACCTGTTTATTTTAACTGGAACTTTCCTATTTAATGATCCGCCATTACTAAATTTAAGTTCTTGAGAGAGCTGGATTCACTACTTGCACAATACCATAATGCACCTCTTTAACCCCCCCAAAATTTTGCATACTCATTTTTTTGCAATTTCTCCTGGGACATGAACATGTCCCAAGAGTAATCTAAAACAATGCCTATGCAAATTTTTGGGGGTTAAAGAGGTGTATTATGGGATTTGTGCAAGTAGAGAATAGCCCTTTTCACGGTTAACCCTTCTCATTTGCATTACAATGAAATCTAGCATCTATGCGAGGTAATTTCGGGCTATTTTGCAGTTTTAGCCCGAAATTGCCTCGCATTCACGTGGAATTACATTGTAATGCAAATGAGAAAAGCTAACCGTGAAAAGGGCTATTGAGAAGAAAATGACGTCAAAGGCTCACTAGTTTAAGAATGCAATGCGTGTGTACGTTGCAGAATTAATATGCAGCACGGGAGTTTTGGGCTTTCACACTTTTCAACTCGCACTTTGCATACATAATAAGCTGCGTTCACACGCTGAAATTTTAAGCTGGTGAGCCTTTGACATCACTTTTCCCGGATCCAACCCTCTGAGGTCAAATCGGTCAGGTTTGAACGTGAGTAATGGCGGATTGTGAAATCCAAAACTTACACTCAAAGTAAACAGCCTTTGGATAAAAATGAAAAGTCAGAATTTTGCCAATCAAGTGTTAAGCAGACACACTTTCAGAATCTCAAGAAAAAAAGGAAGTGATTTTTTTGATCACAGGGGCACTTAAAGCTTTTTACGTAGTATCAGCCTTGCATCGTTGTTTGCTATTCTTTCTATTTTTGGCTGATCAGATCTTTTACAAATCCTACGTAAACAGGCAGCATTTTGCGTTTGCGGTCCTTTGCATCATTATGTTTTTTTGGTTAGCTGTTTATGCTAAAAATTGAAACCACGATCTGAGGAACAAACTCCATGCCATTCCTCGTTTTCCAACGGGATCATTTGCGGTCCACATCGAGGATCATTTGCGGTTCGGGATCATTTGCGGTCCAATTTGGGGACCATTTCCGGTCTGGGAATCAGTTTGCATCTTCATTGTTACCAGGGCTGGAGGCATTGTCCAGGGTTGTTATCTATTGTTTCTACTACCAATGGTATTGCCGCTTCAACGAGGTGCTGTTGGACCCGATCATTTGCGGCGCTGTACAGCACTCAGGCGTGAAATCCTGCCAGTACGGCGGCCCATGTGGGGCATCGAAACCTATTTGTTTAATTTTCATGGAATTTTACGACGACCACTTTTTCATGTCTTGGTTTAATATTTATTTGGCCAGTTCAAAACTTTTTTTTTGAAAAAAACTCAAGTTTATTTTACAAAACTCAACCTTTTATAGAAAACTCAGCTTTTCAAAATAACTAAACATTTTTACAAAAGTCGACTTTTTGAAAAAAATCTTACTACCATTTGCGTTCAACGTGAAGTGTGAACGTTTTTTCGCGCATGTTTATTTTTTCAAACGAGACAGTTTCCCAGACAACTGTGTCGACTGGACCAATGAAAATGTTTCCGGTTTGGAGCACGAAACTATGAATGTTTGTCAAAGAAATGTAGCACGTTTTGGTCACGTGGAGTGCAAGTTTGACAAAATTAAAATATAAACAAATTTGCACGAACCTATCGCACTGGAACACAGGCGGCTCAAGCTGTGAGGAGTTATTATTTTTAATCTTTATCTGAATGTTTAGCTTGTGAAACGTGACATTGTTAGCGCCATGATCTACTACAGCTACTACAGCTACTACAGCTACTACAGCTACTACAGCTGCTACAGCTACCACGGCTATTACAGCTACTACACATATTACAGGTACAGGTACGAAATCTACTACATCTACTAAGGCTACCAGAGCTAGTACAGCTACTACAGCTACTACAACTACTAAAACTACTACAGCTACTACATCTACTACAGCGACTACAACTACTACAGCTGCTACAGCTACTACAACTACTTCAGCTACTACAGCTACTACAGCTACTACAACTACTACAGCTACTACAGCTACTAAAGCTACTAAAGCTACCACAGCTATTACAGCTACTACACATATTAGCGGAGCTCCGGCGGCCCGAAGGACCGCCAAGCGGAGCCCCATAACCATATAGGGAAAAAGAAACCCATGAATTGATTTTCTCATGGTTATCATGGGCAGCGGTATTGCTCGTGGGCGCGTACGCACGACGACGACGACGGTGGTGGTGGAGTCGCGCAACATGGCGGCCATACTCCAAATAATTGGTTGACAGAGACATGCAACCTTGTTTTACCGTGTACTTTTACAGCTACTACAACTACTACAACTACTACAGCTACTACAGCTACTAAGGCTATTACAACTACTACAGCTACTACAGCTACTACAGCTACTACAGCTACTACATCTACTACAGCTATTACAGCTACTACAGGTACTACAGCTACTACAGCTACTACAGCTACCACAACTACTACAGCTACTACAGGTACTATAGCTACTACAGCTACTGCAACTACTACAGCTACTACAGCTACTACAGCTACTACAGCTACTACAGCTACTACAGCTACTACAGCTACTACAGCTACTACAGCTACTACAACTACTTCAGCTACTTCAGCTACTACACATATTACAAGTACAGGTACTACAGCTACTAAGGCGACAAATACTACAGGTACACGTACTTCTGCTGCTACACATACTACCGTTTCTACACGTACTACAGCTACCATAGTTGACTACAGTTACTACTTTACAAGAACTTCCGCTATCACCGCGAGCTACTACAACCTTTGTACAATTTGTGTCCCCCCTACATGGTGTACCGTCTTACCGTAAAATAAACCTGAGTTTTCTAAAAAAGAAGTCGACTTTTCTTAAAAATCTTGAGTTTGAAAAATGAGTCTGAGTATTCTAAAAAAAGTTCAATTTTCTTTAAAAAAAACCCGGAGATTTCAGAGAAGAAAGTTGAGTTTTGTAAAAATAATGTCGCGTTTTCTAAAAGAAGTTTAGTTTTCTGAAAAATGTTGAGTTTTTAGACTGAAAGATGGTGAGTTTTTAAAGAGTATTGAACTTTCTAAAAAGGTGAGTTCTTTTTTAAAAAAGTTGACTTTTCTGAAAAAGAAGATCGAGTTTTGTGAAATAAACTTAAGTTTTCTTAATAAAACAATGAGTTTTATAAAAAGCTTTTTCTAAAAAGAAAATTTGAGTTTACTGAAACTCCTGAGTTTTCTAAAAGAATCTTGAACTGGCCAAATAAAAATTAAACCAAGGCATGGAAAAGTGGTTGTCATAAAATTCCATGAAAATTAAACCAATAGGTTTCGATGTTCCTTACAGGCCACCGTAAAATACTGTTTGTAAGAAATTCTAGCAGTCTACGAGGCGGCGGTGCCAAATAACACACCTACCCGGCAGTGTTTACAAAAACAGTTTTGGCTAAGTTTATTTTAAGACGTGAGATGATAGTTATAAGTTGAGGACGAAAATCGACTGAAAACTTAAGCTCAATTTGTTTAAATATGCAACTTACACTTAATAACCTCCACACACCGCAGTGACTCGCGAGTTATTGCTGAATGAATGACTGACTGAATGAATGAATGAATGGGTCGGTACAAACACGTGGACCACCCAAATTGGACCCCCGCTGGACCCTCATTTGGACCTCTTCTGACCCCTTCTGGATCCACTTCTGGACCCCTTTTTGGACCCCCTTTTGGACCCCCTGTTGGACCCTCTTCTGGACCCCTTCTGGACCCCCTTCCGGACCCCTTTTGGACCCCCTTCTGGACCCCCTGTTTTTTCCTTCTTTTTCTTTTGCTTGTTTCAGCTTTTTTTGAAAGATTCAATCAGTGAAGTCCAGAAAAAATGTTAAGAACGAAATTTTTTCTTCTAGAAAATATTGGCTCAGAACATAACACGATGAAGGAAATTTAATCTGTGAGCTTAAATTCAAGTAATTAAATTATAGAATAGTATATGGTGGCGGCCGCACTAAGGGAGTTAACTGGGTTTATTTTTGGGGGGCTAGAGTTAAAATTACCAAATAACTCAGCTCGGAAAAAGGTTAGTTATTACGAAGCGACGGGGTTATAGTTTATAATCGGCGGCACTAAAATAGGTTCTGAAGTAGATGAACTTAGGGTGCGTTTCTTAAAGAAAATCCAAGATTAGATTCTAAAATCCAAAAATGGATTTTGCGTTTCTTTACTAAACAGATAAATTCAAGATAACTCGGATCATAGTGCGTCAAAGCAACCGAAGAATCCTCGCCCAGAGTGGATTGTTCGGTTCCTTTGACGCACTATGATCCGAGTGATCTTGGATTAATCTGTTTAGCAAAGAAAGGCGAAATCTGATTTCGGATTATTTCGAATTTAAGCATCCAGTCTTTGATTTTGTGAAGAAACGCACCCTTAAATTGACGTCGTGACTTGATTTGAGATCTACGGACTATTATTTTCTTGATTCTTTTTCTCTGTTTTCGTTTCCTTTAGTCTCTATTCCTTCTCTTGCGCACTATACACGAATTTCCAAGGCAGTTCTTTCGAACCTGATATAGTCGTCAGAGTCTTGGTTTAGGAATCACCAGGAATCCTACCATGTTTGTATTTTATACCTGGGCTTTTATAGCGAGCACCTCCGAATGAACATTAAGTCCTTTCACTAAGAACTTCGCGTATTCTTTTATTTATGACAAAAGGAAACACTCGCTTCCGAGCATCTTTTCTATACTGAAACGTGAAATTATGGCATCTAGAAACTGGGAAACGCTATCAGTTCACAGCTGTTATGTTTGGAAAATTGCACTTCACTTATTGTCATGAAGATCTCCAGAACCTCCAATTTCATTGGATCTTGTCAGCACGAAGTTAACACGAATGAAAAGACGGTAGGAGGGATGGAGCGAAGAAGTAACAGTCAATGTCCAACCTATACTGAGAAAATGCCATTTTCTAAGTAAAAAAGGGGGATCCAGATGGTGGTCCAGATGGGGGTCCGGATGGGGGTCCAGAAGGGGTCCAGTAGGGGGTCCAAAAGGGGGTCAAGAAGGGGTCCAGAAGGGGATCCAGAAGGGGTACAAATGGGGTCCAACTGGGGGTCCAGATTGGGGGGTCTACGTTTTGTATCGACCCTGAATGAATGAATGAAATCTTTATTTAAAACACGGTAAAAATATCACTATAAGAATAGAAAACAAAGAAGAAATTTGCTTTAAGAGATGAGGGAAATTATAACAATGCAATTCATAAAATGTCTCACAGGGTTCTTATTGAAAATGAGCTTATCTCACTGAGGCACCTTCGTGATTTTTATAGCCAATGCCACAACAAACGTCACTTACCGCAAGTTGGCAATTCACTTCGTCCAGCCTAAGTCTTCCGTCAGGCAGAAACTTGCAGCAAAAGTTGTGAAGAATGAACTGAACTAATCGTTTCGACAGATCAAGGAATCAACCACATTTTTCCCGCTGTGTGTACTGTTTTGTAATTTCTGTAAACACACAGACACGCTTGACTTTTATTGATTCCTTTCGTGTCTTTCGTGCATTTCTGTCGATGGTGTTGTTTCAGTGGTTTGGGTTTTACTCGTTTTCAGGTGGCTTCGCTTGTTTCAGGCATGCTTTCAGTAGTGTCTGGTCATTTTTTGGGTTTAAGTGCATGCTATCTAACTGGCGTACTTATGACGTGGTGGTTAATAGTGTCTAGCACTTTTCTTTCAAGGTGATGTAGTCTCAAAATTGTTCAATGCGCCAGCATTGGTTTAGAATCAGGCAAACCCCGGTGGGAAAGAAAATACAAAATCCATAAGTTTCTATCAAGTTAAAAATGCTTATCTCAACAAAAATATTTACTTAGTTACGTACGACATCTGTAATTGGGTATTGCATTCAACAATTCTTGAAAAATTTGAAATATAGTGAGAAATTCACAGTTTTTGTCTATTTCAGGTGGTGAAATAGTGCAGACAATAGAGACTGTCAAGATCAAGAGTGTTATCTTACACAAAATCCATGTCTTGTCATCTTGCTGGTTCTGCATTTGCACAGGGACCCTATGTAGGTCGAATTGACTGTTGGCCACAGTGGCTACCAACTTCAAATAGAACCATGTGGTTACTTCTCTCAGGGGCTTCAGATCCTCCGAGCGGCATTAGTATTTCTGATAGAAGGACCAGGGACACTCCTGGAGAGAGAAGCGGGACATTTCTTGCCGGTGTTACTAATGATTTACTCAACATGGAAGCTGCAGTTGGAAATAAGTTGTTCAACACTGTAAAAGATCTTTATCTAACCAAGTCCACAGCGTCTGATCATATTCAGAGACTTTTCGATAAATGCAAACGTGAACAAATCAAACCTATCCTGTCCTACACTGGGCATGGAGAAATTGGGACTGGAAACTGGTGCTTTGCTGACGGAACAATCAGTATTCAAGAAATTCTTGATATGCGTCCTGAAGGAATGTACTACCCGATGATCTTCAGCGATTCGTGCTACAGTGGGCATTGGGCAAACTTCTGCCTTCAAAAGAACATCCCAGGATTCCATTGTCTGGCAGCATGCCCGGAGTATTCTAAAGCTATTGACACCAAAGGTTTGTAAAGCCTTCGATTTTATTTCTGTTAAGTTTTAGAGATCTATTTTTAAAGGTTTAAATCATTAAATTTACCCTTTCTACTGGTAATCAATGAATGACTCATGAGTACATTCGACACCGTCACTCTGATACATAAATGTCTTGATTCATGAAAACTGTGTTTAAGACTGAATCAAGCGATTTTTATTTGTTAATTTTCTTTTATTATTATTATTATTATTATTATTATTATTATTATAATCATAAAAATTACAATTCCTCGATTGTGATTGATTTAAAAAAACTCCTACTTTCCACTATTTACTTGTCAACAAGTTGTTATCGGACAGTTCAATAAGCCAATCACATTCAAAGTTGTAACTTTATCTCCGCGATGCTAGACTACGAGGGTCTACGCGTAGTCCCTCTTTCGCTTAGTCCCATCGGGCTTGATGCGAAAGAAAACTGCGAGAAAAAAATGGCCGCGCGAACTCCGTCTCGCCCTCCGTCTACCGTGATGCTATCTTTGCATTTAAGGGTGTGACGCGTGCGGGCTGCGCCCGGACTTACCTGACGTCAAAGTTTGTAACAAGAGGACAGATATTCTGACTGCAAAACAAGAAACTTTCAACAACTTAACATTTTTAACTTTCCTTTAAAACCGCCGCTGGTCAACGGACATTTCAATACAGGATAGTTAACTTATAGAATTCATTAGATTAGGATTTAAAACTGTGCAAAGGTCCAGTAAACTG
>JAHPZR010035990.1:22500-38435 GCA_019787425.1 Platygyra sinensis
TTCGGGATCCGGAAGCTTTAGTCGCCGGTAATCTCCACGGTTACCTTCCTGCCTGGGAACGTATTTCTAAGTGTGTACCCGACGAACTCACACCTAAGATTTTGCACTGGATCAGAAACTGTGTTGACATACACGAATGTTTTCAACTCTTCAAATGGCAATATAAGGGAGAAAGCTTGGAGTCCGTTATTCCTCCTCCAAGTACCTTTTGTTTCCCTTTTGAAGTTCTTTCAGTTTTGGGTTTTAGCTTGGGGGGTTCTTTTGAGGCTGAGTGCGTTTTATGGATTGTCTATTCTGTAATACCTTCTGTTCTAGTATTATTCCTGTGCGGCCGCCAGACCTCCATGCCTCAGTAGGAGTGCGGGTGAGATCGGTGTAAATAGTTTACTATTTACAATTATCTCAATGGATTGAGTGTCTTAAGTCCAATTATGTTGTTTGTAAAGCAGAATGAAGCAGAATCGAGTCACTTTTAAGCATCAAACACTTTTCAGGCGATAGCTCTTTGTTTTGCCTGATATTTCAATGTCACATAGTGATCTTTCATCACTCTACAATGACCTTAGATCACATGCAAAGAATATGAGGCTGACCACACTTAGAAAAGTGCTTTTTTTATACCACATGAGCTCGCCGACAAAGAAAATGCATGTGCGAGCGAATCGTGAGAGACGTTTCACTGAGCTTGAACGAATTTATAGTTACTCCTTTGTGATACCTGTGAAATTATACATAACGTAATAAAAGGTTGAGTGTATGACATCATCAGTCATCTCATTTGCTTATTTTACCTATTTTTCAAACATTAATATCTCCTGAACTAATGCAGGTATTTGCCAACGGTAAAAGGCGCTTTTATTCTTTCATAGAATACTTTGTGATACACCTAAAAAATCAAGAGGTAAAATTTGATCATAGTGGCACTTTCAAGATTTTTCTTACAGTTTACTGGACCTTTGCACAGTTTTAAATCCTAATCTAATGAATTCTATAAGTTAACTATCCTGTATTGAAATGTCCGTTGACCAGCGGCGGTTTTAAAGGAAAGTTAAAAATGTTAAGTTGTTGAAAGTTTCTTGTTTTGCAGTCAGAATATCTGTCCTCTTGTTACAAACTTTGACGTCAGGTAAGTCCGGGCGCAGCCCGCACGCGTCACACCCTTAAATGCAAAGATAGCATCACGGTAGACGGAGGGCGAGACGGAGTTCGCGCGGCCATTTTTTTCTCGCAGTTTTCTTTCGCATCAAGCCCGATGGACTAAGCGAAAGAGGGACTACGCGTAGACCCTCGTAGTCTAGCATCGCGGAGATAAAGTTACAACTTTGAATGTGATTGGCTTATTGAACTGTCCGATAACAACTTGTTGACAAGTAAATAGTGGAAAGTAGGAGTTTTTTAAATCAATCACAATCGAGGAATTGTAATTTTTATGATTATAATAATAATAATAATAATAATAATAATAATAATAAAAGAAAATTAACAAATAAAAATCGCTTGATTCAGTCTTAAACACAGTTTTCATGAATCAAGACATTTATGTATCAGAGTGACGGTGTCGAATGTACTCATGAGTCATTCATTGATTACCAGTAGAAAGGGTAAATTTAATGATTTAAACCTTTAAAAATAGATCTCTAAAACTTAACAGAAATAAAATCGAAGGCTTTACAAACCTTTGGTGTCAATAGCTTTAGAATACTCCGGCATGCTGCCAGACAATGGAATCCTGGGATGTTCTTTTGAAGGCAGAAGTTTGCCCAATGCCCACTGTAGCACGAATCGCTGAAGATCATCGGGTAGTACATTCCTTCAGGACGCATATCAAGAATTTCTTGAATACTGATTGTTCCGTCAGCAAAGCACCAGTTTCCAGTCCCAATTTCTCCATGCCCAGTGTAGGACAGGATAGGTTTGATTTGTTCACGTTTGCATTTATCGAAAAGTCTCTGAATATGATCAGACGCTGTGGACTTGGTTAGATAAAGATCTTTTACAGTGTTGAACAACTTATTTCCAACTGCAGCTTCCATGTTGAGTAAATCATTAGTAACACCGGCAAGAAATGTCCCGCTTCTCTCTCCAGGAGTGTCCCTGGTCCTTCTATCAGAAATACTAATGCCGCTCGGAGGATCTGAAGCCCCTGAGAGAAGTAACCACATGGTTCTATTTGAAGTTGGTAGCCACTGTGGCCAACAGTCAATTCGACCTACATAGGTCCCTGTGCAAATGCAGAACCAGCAAGATGACAAGACATGGATTTTGTGTAAGATAACACTCTTGATCTTGACAGTCTCTATTGTCTGCACTATTTCACCACCTGAAATAGACAAAAACTGTGAATTTCTCACTATATTTCAAATTTTTCAAGAATTGTTGAATGCAATACCCAATTACAGATGTCGTACGTACTAAGTAAATATTTTTGTTGAGATAAGCATTTTTAACTTGATAGAAACTTATGGATTTTGTATTTTCTTTCCCACCGGGGTTTGCCTGATTCTAAACCAATGCTGGCGCATTGAACAATTTTGAGACTACATCACCTTGAAAGAAAAGTGCTAGACACTATTAACCACCACGTCATAAGTACGCCAGTTAGATAGCATGCACTTAACCCAAAAAATGACCAGACACTACTGAAAGCATGCCTGAAACAAGCGAAGCCACCTGAAAACGAGTAAAACCCAAACCACTGAAACAACACCATCGACAGAAATGCACGAAAGACACGAAAGGAATCATAAAAGTCAAGCGTGTCTGTGTGTTTACAGAAATTACAAAACAGTACACACAGCGGGAAAAATGTGGTTGATTCCTTGATCTGTCGAAACGATTAGTTCAGTTCATTCTTCACAACTTTTGCTGCAAGTTTCTGCCTGACGGAAGACTTAGGCTGGACGAAGTGAATTGCCAACTTGCGGTAAGTGACGTTTGTTGTGGCATTGGCTATAAAAATCACGAAGGTGCCTCAGTGAGATAAGCTCATTTTCAATAAGAACCCTGTGAGACATTTTATGAATTGCATTGTTATAATTTCCCTCATCTCTTAAAGCAAATTTCTTCTTTGTTTTCTATTCTTATAGTGATATTTTTACCGTGTTTTAAATAAAGATTTCATTCATTCATTCAGGGTCGATACAAAACGTAGACCCCCCAATCTGGACCCCCAGTTGGACCCCATTTGTACCCCTTCTGGATCCCCTTCTGGACCCCTTCTTGACCCCCTTTTGGACCCCCTACTGGACCCCTTCTGGACCCCCATCCGGACCCCCATCTGGACCACCATCTGGATCCCCCTTTTTTACTTAGAAAATGGCATTTTCTCAGTATAGGTTGGACATTGACTGTTACTTCTTCGCTCCATCCCTCCTACCGTCTTTTCATTCGTGTTAACTTCGTGCTGACAAGATCCAATGAAATTGGAGGTTCTGGAGATCTTCATGACAATAAGTGAAGTGCAATTTTCCAAACATAACAGCTGTGAACTGATAGCGTTTCCCAGTTTCTAGATGCCATAATTTCACGTTTCAGTATAGAAAAGATGCTCGGAAGCGAGTGTTTCCTTTTGTCATAAATAAAAGAATACGCGAAGTTCTTAGTGAAAGGACTTAATGTTCATTCGGAGGTGCTCGCTATAAAAGCCCAGGTATAAAATACAAACATGGTAGGATTCCTGGTGATTCCTAAACCAAGACTCTGACGACTATATCAGGTTCGAAAGAACTGCCTTGGAAATTCGTGTATAGTGCGCAAGAGAAGGAATAGAGACTAAAGGAAACGAAAACAGAGAAAAAGAATCAAGAAAATAATAGTCCGTAGATCTCAAATCAAGTCACGACGTCATTTAAGGGTGCGTTTCTTCACAAAATCAAAGACTGGATGCTTAAATTCGAAATAATCCGAAATCAGATTTCGCCTTTCTTTGCTAAACAGATTAATCCAAGATCACTCGATCATAGTGCGTCAAAGGAACCGAACAATCCACTCTGGGCGAGGATTCTTCGGTTGCTTTGACGCACTATGATCCGAGTTATCTTGAATTTATCTGTTTAGTAAAGAAACGCAAAATCCATTTTTGGATTTTAGAATCTAATCTTGGATTTTCTTTAAGAAACGCACCCTAAGTTCATCTACTTCAGAACCTATTTTAGTGCCGCCGATTATAAACTATAACCCCGTCGCTTCGTAATAACTAACCTTTTTCCGAGCTGAGTTATTTGGTAATTTTAACTCTAGCCCCCCAAAAATAAACCCAGTTAACTCCCTTAGTGCGGCCGCCACCATATACTATTCTATAATTTAATTACTTGAATTTAAGCTCACAGATTAAATTTCCTTCATCGTGTTATGTTCTGAGCCAATATTTTCTAGAAGAAAAAATTTCGTTCTTAACATTTTTTCTGGACTTCACTGATTGAATCTTTCAAAAAAAGCTGAAACAAGCAAAAGAAAAAGAAGGAAAAAACAGGGGGTCCAGAAGGGGGTCCAAAAGGGGTCCGGAAGGGGGTCCAGAAGGGGTCCAGAAGAGGGTCCAACAGGGGGTCCAAAAGGGGGTCCAAAAAGGGGTCCAGAAGTGGATCCAGAAGGGGTCAGAAGAGGTCCAAATGAGGGTCCAGCGGGGGTCCAATTTGGGTGGTCCACGTGTTTGTACCGACCCATTCATTCATTCATTCAGTCAGTCATTCATTCAGCAATAACTCGCGAGTCACTGCGGTGTGTGGAGGTTATTAAGTGTAAGTTGCATATTTAAACAAATTGAGCTTAAGTTTTCAGTCGATTTTCGTCCTCAACTTATAACTATCATCTCACGTCTTAAAATAAACTTAGCCAAAACTGTTTTTGTAAACACTGCCGGGTAGGTGTGTTATTTGGCACCGCCGCCTCGTAGACTGCTAGAATTTCTTACAAACAGTATTTTACGGTGGCCTGTAAGGAACATCGAAACCTATTGGTTTAATTTTCATGGAATTTTATGACAACCACTTTTCCATGCCTTGGTTTAATTTTTATTTGGCCAGTTCAAGATTCTTTTAGAAAACTCAGGAGTTTCAGTAAACTCAAATTTTCTTTTTAGAAAAAGCTTTTTATAAAACTCATTGTTTTATTAAGAAAACTTAAGTTTATTTCACAAAACTCGATCTTCTTTTTCAGAAAAGTCAACTTTTTTAAAAAAGAACTCACCTTTTTAGAAAGTTCAATACTCTTTAAAAACTCACCATCTTTCAGTCTAAAAACTCAACATTTTTCAGAAAACTAAACTTCTTTTAGAAAACGCGACATTATTTTTACAAAACTCAACTTTCTTCTCTGAAATCTCCGGGTTTTTTTTAAAGAAAATTGAACTTTTTTTAGAATACTCAGACTCATTTTTCAAACTCAAGATTTTTAAGAAAAGTCGACTTCTTTTTTAGAAAACTCAGGTTTATTTTACGGTAAGACGGTACACCATGTAGGGGGGACACAAATTGTACAAAGGTTGTAGTAGCTCGCGGTGATAGCGGAAGTTCTTGTAAAGTAGTAACTGTAGTCAACTATGGTAGCTGTAGTACGTGTAGAAACGGTAGTATGTGTAGCAGCAGAAGTACGTGTACCTGTAGTATTTGTCGCCTTAGTAGCTGTAGTACCTGTACTTGTAATATGTGTAGTAGCTGAAGTAGCTGAAGTAGTTGTAGTAGCTGTAGTAGCTGTAGTAGCTGTAGTAGCTGTAGTAGCTGTAGTAGCTGTAGTAGCTGTAGTAGCTGTAGTAGCTGTAGTAGTTGCAGTAGCTGTAGTAGCTATAGTACCTGTAGTAGCTGTAGTAGTTGTGGTAGCTGTAGTAGCTGTAGTAGCTGTAGTACCTGTAGTAGCTGTAATAGCTGTAGTAGATGTAGTAGCTGTAGTAGCTGTAGTAGCTGTAGTAGCTGTAGTAGTTGTAATAGCCTTAGTAGCTGTAGTAGCTGTAGTAGTTGTAGTAGTTGTAGTAGCTGTAAAAGTACACGGTAAAACAAGGTTGCATGTCTCTGTCAACCAATTATTTGGAGTATGGCCGCCATGTTGCGCGACTCCACCACCACCGTCGTCGTCGTCGTGCGTACGCGCCCACGAGCAATACCGCTGCCCATGATAACCATGAGAAAATCAATTCATGGGTTTCTTTTTCCCTATATGGTTATGGGGCTCCGCTTGGCGGTCCTTCGGGCCGCCGGAGCTCCGCTAATATGTGTAGTAGCTGTAATAGCTGTGGTAGCTTTAGTAGCTTTAGTAGCTGTAGTAGCTGTAGTAGTTGTAGTAGCTGTAGTAGCTGTAGTAGCTGAAGTAGTTGTAGTAGCTGTAGCAGCTGTAGTAGTTGTAGTCGCTGTAGTAGATGTAGTAGCTGTAGTAGTTTTAGTAGTTGTAGTAGCTGTAGTAGCTGTACTAGCTCTGGTAGCCTTAGTAGATGTAGTAGATTTCGTACCTGTACCTGTAATATGTGTAGTAGCTGTAATAGCCGTGGTAGCTGTAGCAGCTGTAGTAGCTGTAGTAGCTGTAGTAGCTGTAGTAGCTGTAGTAGATCATGGCGCTAACAATGTCACGTTTCACAAGCTAAACATTCAGATAAAGATTAAAAATAATAACTCCTCACAGCTTGAGCCGCCTGTGTTCCAGTGCGATAGGTTCGTGCAAATTTGTTTATATTTTAATTTTGTCAAACTTGCACTCCACGTGACCAAAACGTGCTACATTTCTTTGACAAACATTCATAGTTTCGTGCTCCAAACCGGAAACATTTTCATTGGTCCAGTCGACACAGTTGTCTGGGAAACTGTCTCGTTTGAAAAAATAAACATGCGCGAAAAAACGTTCACACTTCACGTTGAACGCAAATGGTAGTAAGATTTTTTTCAAAAAGTCGACTTTTGTAAAAATGTTTAGTTATTTTGAAAAGCTGAGTTTTCTATAAAAGGTTGAGTTTTGTAAAATAAACTTGAGTTTTTTTCAAAAAAAAAGTTTTGAACTGGCCAAATAAATATTAAACCAAGACATGAAAAAGTGGTCGTCGTAAAATTCCATGAAAATTAAACAAATAGGTTTCGATGCCCCACATGGGCCGCCGTACTGGCAGGATTTCACGCCTGAGTGCTGTACAGCGCCGCAAATGATCGGGTCCAACAGCACCTCGTTGAAGCGGCAATACCATTGGTAGTAGAAACAATAGATAACAACCCTGGACAATGCCTCCAGCCCTGGTAACAATGAAGATGCAAACTGATTCCCAGACCGGAAATGGTCCCCAAATTGGACCGCAAATGATCCCGAACCGCAAATGATCCTCGATGTGGACCGCAAATGATCCCGTTGGAAAACGAGGAATGGCATGGAGTTTGTTCCTCAGATCGTGGTTTCAATTTTTAGCATAAACAGCTAACCAAAAAAACATAATGATGCAAAGGACCGCAAACGCAAAATGCTGCCTGTTTACGTAGGATTTGTAAAAGATCTGATCAGCCAAAAATAGAAAGAATAGCAAACAACGATGCAAGGCTGATACTACGTAAAAAGCTTTAAGTGCCCCTGTGATCAAAAAAATCACTTCCTTTTTTTCTTGAGATTCTGAAAGTGTGTCTGCTTAACACTTGATTGGCAAAATTCTGACTTTTCATTTTTATCCAAAGGCTGTTTACTTTGAGTGTAAGTTTTGGATTTCACAATCCGCCATTACTCACGTTCAAACCTGACCGATTTGACCTCAGAGGGTTGGATCCGGGAAAAGTGATGTCAAAGGCTCACCAGCTTAAAATTTCAGCGTGTGAACGCAGCTTATTATGTATGCAAAGTGCGAGTTGAAAAGTGTGAAAGCCCAAAACTCCCGTGCTGCATATTAATTCTGCAACGTACACACGCATTGCATTCTTAAACTAGTGAGCCTTTGACGTCATTTTCTTCTCAATAGCCCTTTTCACGGTTAGCTTTTCTCATTTGCATTACAATGTAATTCCACGTGAATGCGAGGCAATTTCGGGCTAAAACTGCAAAATAGCCCGAAATTACCTCGCATAGATGCTAGATTTCATTGTAATGCAAATGAGAAGGGTTAACCGTGAAAAGGGCTATTCTCTACTTGCACAAATCCCATAATACACCTCTTTAACCCCCAAAAATTTGCATAGGCATTGTTTTAGATTACTCTTGGGACATGTTCATGTCCCAGGAGAAATTGCAAAAAAATGAGTATGCAAAATTTTGGGGGGGTTAAAGAGGTGCATTATGGTATTGTGCAAGTAGTGAATCCAGCTCTCTCAAGAACTTAAATTTAGTAATGGCGGATCATTAAATAGGAAAGTTCCAGTTAAAATAAACAGGTGCTTTTTTTAAATCAAGGATTAAAACTTGGGTCACTCAGTGTTTAGTTAACATAGTTTTGAAATCCAAAGAAAAAAAATAATTTATTTTTTGTCATAGGGGCACTTTAACGGGGCAACGACATGATAGAGTCCAAACTGAAAGCCAAGAATTGCAACCGTGGACAGCTATAACTAACTAACCATATCAGTCTATATGGATATACTGAAATCCCACGATTAAGAGTTCTTCGGAAAATTACCGTAAATGCTCTGCGGAATGCCTTGCAATCGGCTTTTGTCCATATGTATAGCCATAACATTTCATAACAATTTGACCGAAGCGAAACGTCAGCGCCGTAGCTAGTAACAGGCCAACCGAGGCACTTGCCTCGGTCATTCTTTGGCTTTTGTTGTTTATAGTACCTGATACCTAGGAAGAGAACTCAACCATGGACTGATTGTCTCAGTCATAAGTTATTCATAGACATTGCCTCAGTCAAAATTTTTTTCTGGCTACGGCCCTGAACTTGCGAACGAATTAACAACGTCAATTCAGTCACTATAAAGTCGTGTCTTATTTCCTGGCCTGCACGTTTGGCCAAATCGTGGGTGCTACAGACTTTTCATGTGCGGCTTCCAGTTTTGGTCCATCAAGCGAAATGAAATACTTTTTGTCATCAATGTTGAAAGTCAGTAGCAATGAATTCTAACGGATATAGTTCATGGTTGTAGTGGTGTAACCAATCCGTATCTCATGAAGGAAGACTTCTTTAGTATGAGAATCTTACACGAAAACAGCTTACGGCTGCCATTCTTCTTCCAGTTTGTAATGATATGCGGTTTTTCGCATTTTTCCCACGGGTGATGGAGGTATAGGTTGTTTACCATTTACCCAACAAGAAGCTATTTCTCAGAAGGAAATAGTGTTTCGTTTCCGAAAAGATATTCAGTCTGAGAAAGGCTCGTGTTTTGATATATTGTGGATGAGAAGTCCCGGGGTGAGGGGATTTGTGCTAATGTGCCGCTTTGGGCCGCACTGATTCGTTCAATTGCCAGAGCCTGGGTTTTTTCGTCGAGGCGAGATATAGTACTTAAACCTGTTGTAGAAAGGGAAGTGCTATAAAAGAGCTATAAATTAATACAAGTTTTCTACTTCCTTTTGACTCTGCCCAAGGAGAGAGGGCTACCGGCCATTATAGGAATGTCCAGCCTCATTGAAAGAGTATGTTATTTTTTTAAGACATTTTGGTCAGAAATAGAGTATCGATTTTGGTCATTTTGTTCTCAAACCCCAGTCTCAAACTGGGTATGGGTTTTTCATCATTAAGGCCGGCACACACGATGGGACTAGTCCCTGCAACTAGTCCCTGCAACACTGAAGTCGCAGGGACTAGTCGCATCGTGTGAACTGGCAACTAGTCCCTGCGACTAGTCGCAGGGACCAGTCGCATCGTGTGAACTGGCCATTTTTGCTTCAAACTCTAGTCGCAGGGACCAACTTTAGTCCCTGCGACTAGTCCCACGAATTCAAACCAGTTTGAATTCGTTGGACTAGTCGCAGGGACCAAATTTTGGTCAGTCCCTGCGACTAAATTTTGTGGCAAAAATGGCCAGTTCACACGTACGATGCTACTAGTCCCTGCGACTTGTTGCAGGGACTAGTCGCAGGGACTAGTCCCATCGTGTGTGCTGACCTTAAAGGTCGAAAACTCCCGCCTTTTCTAGACTTGGAAGCCCGGATGTTTTCAAAAAGTCACAACTGAACTGTTTCAAAATCACAACTGAACTGTGAAAAATCACAACTGAACTGCCAAAAATCACAACTGAACTGTCAAAAATCACAACTGAACTGAGAGCCTTCTGGGCCATCGTAAATCAGTGCTCCTGTCCAGAATTTCTGCCTGCAAGTGGCAGATCTGAAGACGTCTCTGAACTAAAAGTCAAAATTGGCCTGTAGTGTTGGGAAGTAGAGTTTCTAGCTCATTCGCAGAACTAAAACGTCATGAACATGTCGCGAATGCTGTCATTGTTAGTATTAACACTTTTGTTAGTATTAACGCTTTTGTATTTGTTTCTCGCGCCTTTGGCGCAGTATAATGATGAGAATTTGAAATCAGATTATTTAACATGAAAATGGCATCCAAATGAAATCTACAAAAGATTTTAATGTCTTAATTTTGGTAGCATTAAGGGGGTCTTGTACAAAAAAAAGATGTGTTTTTGCAAAAAAGCTCTGTGGAACAGTTTTGGCACCACGTTAAGGGACTTTGCACTCTGACTTCAAAAATGGGAATTTTCAGGTCACATGCCACAATAGTTAATGAATAACTAGCTCCAGAGTGTTAAAAATGGTGTTAATTACAAACACGATAACTTACTAATGGATGGTTCGAGAAGCATGGAATTCAGTTCATGCTGTCCACAAGCAGGTTGTCCAGGAGCCAAATTTCAGAAAGCAGTGTTTCGAGAGGTTTTATATCGTAAAATTTGGAAAAAGTTTTCTAATATTAACTAATATTAACGGTATTAACTGAATACCAGGGATAGAATTTCATAAATTGCAAATTTTGGAGGTTTGCCTCCTAGATAATTGTGTCCTTTACCAATGTTGAAAATTTGACAACATTCGGTTAAAACCCTGTAAAGATATCCTGCGTGAAATGTTGGTGATCAGTCTATTTGGTCATTTGAGAAACGTGGCTTTAAAGTTTTCCTTCGGTCTCTGAGAGCCCAAACTGGCCCTGTGAACGGGAAGGGGGGTTAAAGGAAAGGGGAGATGGGTATGTCGAATGGTTTTACATAAATGTTTCATTGAATACCCGAATACACACCAGCCATAGAAATAAATAAAGTTTCTATCTATCTATGTTAAACAAGTATAAGGAGCGTACAAGATGGCACAGAAAACAATGTTCGGGACCATGATGAAAAATTTTCATAAGTACACATCTCTAAAGCTTTTCTGTAAAGTATCATTAAAATGTACTAGATTGAATACGTTTTGTGAATACTTTTAGACTGTAAACAATGGTTGCTATGGGTGTTGCTATGTTGAAATATACCTGCCAGTGTGCGAATTTCTTAATTTAAACGTACATCAAGGAGTAATTACAGCAAAATCGTTTCAAAATACGATTAGCAATTGGTCAGGGATGGTGAATCTTCATGTTGAGAAAAAATGGGGTTTGGGGGGAAACATTTCAATGTCAGAGTATAAGATCACCTTAAGCTGTTATTGTTGTAGATGGAGCTTGTTGAGAAATAGTTTTGCTGTCTACGAGCTTTGATTTTTTTGCAGTAAGATGAATTTGTTATAGTTTAAGTAGCCAGAAGATCTTTTCTTCATGTTTATCTTAATTTATCGTTTAGTTGATGAAAATGAATAAATTTTAAAATAAAAAATCCGGGAAACCAAACTCAATCCCATTCCTCCTTTTCCGGTAAGGATTATTTCCGGTCTGAGGATCATTTGCGGCGCTGTACAGTGCTTTTGTTTTAAGCCCCGAGGAGACTGGTGAGGAGTCATGGCCCAAATAAGGAAATAGATGACCAACGGGATTCGTGAGCGAAAAATTAATGACAACAATTAACATTTTCGATCATTGTAGTTGAGATCAGACTCTTATGAGACGAAGTCGAGACGGTAGGTGAAAACGCATCGAAAAGAAATCGTGGACGCGGCCAAGACAAACAGGAAGACATCTTTATGTTACGCTTGAGCGTTCCCTTATTGAAATAGGTTTGGATCACGCGGCAGAAGTGCGAACATTTGATAATTAACAAACGCACCACTGACTAATTTGAAGTTTCCAAAATAGCTAGAAAACTGCATCATTCCGTTTGTGTACTTTTCAAAACAGTGCACAGCTATAAAAGTATTTAATTATTGTCATATATCGCAATCCATCAAAGGAACCAGTCGATCGAAAAACAAGAATCGTCCGAGGTGTTCTTCAACGATTCAACCGAGTGATCAAGCCAGTAGGAAGCATTAGTGCACTGATGTTATCTCAAAAGGTTAGACAAATTAAAGCAATTTACTTTCTGGTATTTCAGAGTATGACTCGCTTGTTTGTTTTTCAAAAGAATGAAATAATTTACTATTTTTAATTTGGAGTTTGCTGCCAGTTATGTTCAAGAATAAAGAGAGGCTAAGGACTACCCTACCTCTCATATAATCGCAAACACCATGCCAGTTTCCTTTACTAAGTCATGAATAGTCACTTTTTTCCGTTGCTTTATTTAGGGTTATTGTTCTGGGCACGTGGGAGCTAGTGAAGTGCCCGAGCCTATGCTGTCAATCATATATTCCTAGTATTGCGTCAGTTATTTTGACCTTGGAAATCATCCTGAAGCACTGCAGACTAACTATTATTGAAATTGTTTTACACATTTCTTTGCTATCTTATATGATAGAAATGTTTTGGGCTTCAACGTCCCTTTCCTTTTGTTCTAAGGGTAAATGTAAGAAGCAAACGAAGCGGAAATCAAATTCGGTCCAAGTTAGCACGAGATTCGACTTACCTAAGAGCTCGAGTTACAGTAAAAACCACTGATTTACTACTGCTCTTGCAAGCTTAATTTGGCATTGCCGGTCATGATACCACGACAAAATAAAGTTAAACAATGTGAAAATACTCTTTGTTTCATTTTATTACTATTTTAAACGGTCAAAATATAGACGGTTTAAGAACGTAATGAATATTTACAATACCAGTGAATTGTGACCATACAGAGGAGGGTGCTGTATCAATCATCGCATGGAGGGTCTCGGACTCGGTTTTTTGCATATTTATGTCAAGAAAGTTTTGTAATCAGTTTTCTTTATGCAAAACGCCATTTAGTGGCATTTACTTGAGCTAAAAGTAGGCACGAACGAACGAAACGAGTCAAAATCTGAAAAGGGAGAAGGCGTCCCATAATGGCTCTTATCGGGAGCGTGTAGTTTCAGTGTCTTATCGCGATTTTCATAAGTGAGAGCTCGACCACGTTTTATTTGCGCAAAAATCGACAGCTCTTAGTCTCCGGCCGGTCAAACAGTTCAATTGAAAATCATTGAAGTTGTGATCTCTGATTTGTTTAAGCGCTTCGGCTAATCTCGGATTGCATCATCCCCCACCTCAAGACTTGCAGATTTTTCTGTTTTCTGAAATCGCTCACGGAGCCACTTTTAAATTGAAAATACAAATCCAGGCTGAATGCTGTGTAAATCCAGGGACATTCTACTTCTCGGAGATGGCTGGCTGTGATCGGCTATGATGCAGTTCATGATGCACATCATATTCCGCGTGCTAATCCGGCGCTACAAAACTATATATGACCTAACTTGTACTGTAAACGATACACTTACCAGGCTCGGCCGGTGCATCACCCTTTCAGAGGAAACTGTTGACAGACAGACAACACATTAGGGACAGAATACGAAGAACCGGGACATGATGAAGAATTTGGCAAACCTTTACTGCTCGAGCTCAAGGCTAAAATAGACCAAATAAAAACTTATCATTGTCACGAAGTGTAATTTGCATAATCTTCCCGCCTTTGAAACATTTTCCTCTCTTGGTCATTTTCCTGTCCAGAAATATATGATGTAAATGGCTAAACCATTAGTTATTGCCAAGTCTCTTGTTATTACATAATAAGTAGAAGCACAGTTGTGCACATGTAGGGCAAGTATCTTCGGAATTTCAAACGAGCTGCAACTGAATCTGTTGCAATGCTGGACATGCATGGACGGTCGTCACCGCCAAAATTAGCGTGGCCGTTTCCTCGAAATAAACAGACAATGCGAAAGGAAAAGTCAGTGGTAAACAATTACGGCAATAAAGACAATAGAGAGTTTATCAGTGTCACGGGCCTTTGAGTTGATAGTTTCCCTTGCTGTTAGCACTTATATCCTGAATCAACTTCTCTTTGTGCATGTTTTTAGAAACATGTGATTTGAAAAAAATAAAATGTTCGTGGCTAACTATAACATAACTATAAGTCTGTCAGAGGCGTTCGCCGGCTCAAGGTATAGACTGGAAAAAGGCCAGGGGTGTCGGAAGAGATAGGCGCTACATATCCCGTTCTCTTTTCGCTCATCGGTAGCTTGGCCAATCAGACTGCAGCATTTGAATTGGTTTTGTGTTAGAATTCTGTAAAATACATAAGGAAAATTTTCATAAAGAAGCCGCATAGCGCCTAACAGCTTATGTACCTTGGCCACGGTGGTCGGTCTTTTATCATTTCTTGTCTGTCAGTCTCGAGTCAGTCACATTTTGCTGAGTAGATCCACCTTGACAGACTCGTATAGAAATTTAAAAAATGGTCTTGGCTGGCAATGAGCTTAAAGGCTGGTTTTCACTAGCGCATAAGCATAAGCACAAGCCGACATACGCAGAAGCAGTAAGATGTTGATTATTAGCACCTTTTGTTGGAAATTTCCCTAATAAAAGGCGCTAATTATCAAGATCTTACTGCTTCTGCGTATGTCGGCTTATGCTTATGCTTATGCTTATGCTTCTGCGCTAGTGAAAACCAGCCTTAAATGAGCCAAGCTCAAACTGGAAACACAGGTTTAGAACCTTTTAATATAGTCCAGTCCCTGAACTCTCCTTTCTTCCCGCCCCATATAAGGGCTGAACCCGGGCGGGCGAAAGAAGAGTCCAGGATAACTTGCATGCGCATGCTCAGAACGCCGCCATTTTTCCCTCCAAATCGGGGAAAAACCATATTTGGAAGTATTTTCCAGATTTGGCTTGTGGCGCGATTTTCTGAATGATGATATACACATATACAAGCAACAATTTCTGCATTCAGATTGATTAAAAACATGTCAATTAATCCCAAAACAGTGGAATTTCATGCACCAGTTCTACCCTAAACCACATTCGATTTGTTTTTTTATCACAATATCAAGAGAGCGAAAGAAATCTTTGCGAAGATTTCAGGGATTTGTTGACAATAGGCCATTTTACAGTTGTGTGCTTAGTTACCTGGCCATGAATGCAAGCGAGGCTGGAGGTGGCCTTGCCTTGATACAGACCTCTCTGCTTTTCTCATGTAAATGCCAACTAGTTAGCATAAGAACAACTTGATTTGCACAATAAAAGCAGCAAGGTCTGTATCAAAACAAGGTCAACTCCAGCCTCGCTGCCATTCAGAAGCCAGGTCACTAAGTGGACAACTGTAAAATGGTCTATTGAAAACACTGACTCGGACTTGAAAGTGCACGCGCTGCATGATGCAAATGAGCTACCTGTACGCGTCCCACTTTCCTTTCAAAATCTTTTGCAAAATTGTATGTATCATCTGCCTGCAATAAAAATTTAAAAAAATTCTATCGACCGGAAAATTTTCGCGCGAACGTCCTTAAGTTCAGGTTTAGTTGACGACTCATTCACGAGCACATACGGACACCAATAGTGCGTGCCCAAAGCTTACGATACAGGAGCTTATGGCTTCAAAAACTTGCGGTACAGTGAATTTTTTTTTCATACCATGACTTAAGGCTCGATTTCCAGCCGTTATTAGGAATCCAGTTATTTACTCTGCAAGGAACACGGGCTCACAAACCGGCTGGAAATCGAGCCTAAAGGCTGGTTTTCACTAGCGACGGAGTCGGAGTCGGAGTCGGAGTCATAAGAGAGC
>JAHPZR010035993.1:0-25000 GCA_019787425.1 Platygyra sinensis
AATGCATACTGTACCATCAGTTATAAACCGAGTTTTTCCCCTTTGATGTATGGCCCAAGCGTGAAGCGTGCGGGCCATTTATAGTACGGGAAAAAACGAGGATCTGTAACTTGCAGTACAGACCGAGAAGTGGTTCGTGATATATTTATTATATCTTTATTGTGTGTCTAATGGGTTTGGGAGTGATTTTCATTCATTAAATTTTAGCGGTCTGTGCAGGAGAGTACAGGCCGCTAAATTGACCAATCACAATGCGAGTACTAAGTAAGAGTTATAATATAGTATGGTAATAAATTATGTTCTAAAAGGCCTTGACATAAGTGGTCCTCAATATTCAGGAACAGCATCAAAATGGAAATTACAGCAGTTTCCGTTCACAGTCATCCATCTTGGAATCATAACAGTGTATTGCCTTGTACCAAATTAATAGAAATTAATGAAAAACTCCTACCATAAAACCAGAAGAAAATACTTTGAACAATACCTTTGTTAAGAGAATGTGCTCACTGCAGCTTCTTTATTTATTGGTTGGTATGTGTAAGGTACAGTAAAGTTACAACGAAAGAATATTATGATTTTGCTATTTACTAATTGATCTCCTGCAAAGCAACTCAGTAAACAAGATATTAAAACTTACCATTGTAAATTTGACTGTTCTACTTGAAATACATAGTGTAGCATAAGCTACATGCTTATGAATACTGGTTGCAGCTTGGTAATTTTGTAGTAAGAAGTCAATTTGGGGAATTTGTTGAATTGAGTGCAAAGATTATGAGGCCATTAGAATTCAATGTTTGAAGAAACAGAAATAAGAACTTAAATACCATGATATATTTATAATTTATCCTCTACACTGGTTTACGTTAGCTGTACTTTCCTTACAATCTAAAGCTACACTATTCAATTCTGGAGGAAATGGCAATAGTTCTAATTATTTCAAGTGCAGTATTTATAAAATGTAGTTCACAGTATGATGGTGGTACACCCACCATACATGTATGGACCATTAAAGAACTATGGACATGATACTTTCTACAGGTAGTTTGTTTGTTTTTGTCAGCTTGAATGGTTTGCTGTATCTCTCTGGCATGTCCAATAAAGTGTGGACCAAAGAAGAATAATGATAACATTGTTTTTTGCTTGGGGACAGGGGGCCCCATATAATAAGGTTGGGGATGCTCAGTGACTCTCTTAGGGATATAAATGAAGGATTCTGTTCATGACAAAACACCACTACTTGAAGCTGTCAGAGTGTCTATTAGGGTTCACTCAATGAAAAAGTGATTAAAAACACTTATTTCCTTTTTTGGCTTGATTTTCACCAGTCTAGAAGACCAGGCTCCTTTCCTGAACATCAGACTCCATGTGAGCCATTTTTGTTTTGAGTGGTATCTTTTAGAGGTTGGATAAAGCTATAGTCACATCAGATTGCTCTCCTTTAGGGGTAATTCAAATTTTTGAGATGCACCTGGGTATTTTGTCATTCTAAGAAGGAATTTATGTCTTAAAAAATAATGTTAATGGAAAGCAGCTCTACTTTTAACATGGATAAACATTTTTGCATGCCTTTATCTTAGAGCTAAACAATCAGCACAACCTTCTAGGGATGGAATCTGTTTACCAAAAAATCAGTCATTGTAGCTATAGTTTTCATTGTCCCTTGGCCAACGTCCCTCTTTAGTGACTATCAATGTAGGAATGTATTTAAATGCACTAATGGACCAAATGTAAGAATATTCTATTTTCTTAAACTTGACAACTTTGATAGAAGATGATTGGAGTGCATCGAGAACTTTTTGTACTTTTTTTCCTGGTATATAACCAATTGGCACCCAGTCTTGATCTTGTAATACTTGAGCCACAACAGCATTCTCATCTGCTACATTTGCTGGTTCGTAAAAGAGTCTTAACTTGATCTCACTGCTGGCCTGCAGCCTTAACTTACAATACTTGAGCACTTTTTGAAAGTGATCATGGTAAGTACAGCCCTTCAATTTCATGTACTCTGTGTAAAGTATGACTACCGGATCTAAGTTGTCATCATTGCCATCATCAACTGGAACTGGTGGGGCATCATCAGATACATTGCCAGTGTCCTCATCTTCATCCACTTCAGTCCCAACATTTGGAGAAAAAACTTCCCCACTATGTATGATCACATTGCTCAACAGAGGAAATTTGCTGCAATTACACCTCACCGAATCACAATCGAGCCATGGCATTTCAGGGATGTCATTGCTGCCATAATCATTACGTGGGCGTAAAGGTGCTGATACTAAGCTTTGATTGTCCAAAAGCTGTATTTTGCTTATCAAAATCACTGTCTTTCCTTCATCCATCTGCAAATATTAGGCAACACTTTTACTGAAGGGTACACGACTGTCAGGAATGGCAAGCGTTAATGCAACATAACAAACATGAATCAGAACTCTAAATTATTCGAGCTACAATATGGACAATCTTGAATTAGATACTGTAAAAGGTATTTGAAAATCAAAGCCCTACATCAAAAATCTCACAAGCGGTTTCTCGAGTGCTAAAACATCGATTGAATTTCCCTCGTGCACAAGAGAAGACATTCATTCCACTTCTACGTAAGGAAGGAAACTACGAGCACCACTAGTTATCTTACCTCGAAGAAACAACTTGCTTTCACTCGACAAACGACGGGAGACTTTTTATCCCTGAGAGTATCCATGATTTCACTGGAGCAAAGGAACAACACAAGCCGTCTTGATCGCAGTTCAGATGGAAAACTTACGTGTCCAAGTATGGTTATTAGGTTCAAGGAAGCTGCTTCGCTGAAAGAGTACTCGAATTTGACATTGGAGTCGACACAATGGATGTAAAGAATGTTTGAGTTCGAAAAAGGAGCGCAATTCCCTTCAACAACCTCCATGGCTTTCGGAACGTTCTCCACTTGCGTATGCAGGAATGAAAAGGTCACGTGTGAAATGCGTTGATAATATGGTTCGACTAGGCGCGCAATGCATGCCGGTGAAATGTCCTCCTTTGAATCACCTTAAATTAATTATGTAAATAAAAGTACCATAATGTCAATGATGTTTTTAATATATGCAAAAAGAAATCAATGGTTCCTTCATTTACATATATTACATGTATGTGATTAGTGGAATAGATCACAAGTAGAGGAGAATACGCATATGAATATCAATTGAAATATAATGTTACTAATGGTGTTATAATGAAGCAATGTGAGAGGGAGTTGAATTTTAGAAACTTGTTTGCTTTGCACAGAAAAGAAAAGGAACCAATAACTGGAAAGTAAAATTGACAAGGCATTTCAAACACTCACCAACAGCTGGAATCATTGCAAGTGCTGTAGCTCCATATCCTCGGTAAAGAGCCGTAAATCCTCCCTCTGTGGTGACTATCTGGCGAATTACATGACATACACCGCAATATATTTCTTCATCTGCCACTTGAAATGCCAGGCGCGAGCGAACAACATCCAAGGGATAAGTAAATGAACAGGCTGTAATACCTTAAAAGAACACAATATTTAAAACAATTAGCTGTAACTTTTAACAATCAATGTGGTACCTAGCAGTTACAGCTGTAAAGTGAGAAGTAGTCTGTACCAATCACTGCAATGAAATGCTGAAATTTTCTGCAAGTCACACTAATTCAGAACTGAGGAATTTCTGTAGCTCACAGACTATTGATGCCCCATTATATGCACTGGTTGTACTACGGGACTGCATTACAGAGATGCCATGATGTTACTTAATAATTTTCAAAGGCAGCGCTGAGTGAACAAATACACAACAGTGTACTACTTTACCACGGGCAGCGTGGCCGAGTGGTTTAGGGTGCTAGATTAGAAATCTCGAGGACCCTGGTTCATTACTCCTACACCCCACTACTATCTGGATTTGTTCTCAGTTGTCTCAAGTTCAACTCCTCCCACCAGTAAGGATTGTTAATAGTTTAAGTTTCATTTGCAGTATTTGGTTATTTATTTACATTCCGGCCAATTAGCACAAATAATAAATAATATTATAGTGTTTCTTTTTGCCTCCTCAAAGAACTTGTAGTAACCCAAGAGGTCTAATAAAGTAAAAACAATGAGATAGTTACTTAATATCAAATGTCGTCTGGGAATCAAACAAAAGAACCTTGAAAACCAAAATTGCTTCACATGGTTGTTTATAAGAAGACACCTGGTACATATACATCATTTTTCAATTTTAAAGGGGCATTGTCACGAGGATTTTGCTGTTTTAGGTCAATTCTGTGATAAAATCATTACTTTAAGGCTTTAATCATAAACAAAAAGCTTCTGTAAAGCTACGACGAAGATATCAAATGAATTTTATCTGAGAGGGCTAACCATAATAAATTTCATGAGGAGTTTTGGAACTCCTGGCATCAAAACTTGGAAAAAATTGGCAAATTTTTTCAAATTTCAATCCATTTCCATCCATGCCATCCGTAGCGAGAGGCGACAGGAAACAGTTTTAGTATCTTCAAATAGTCTTCGATAACAAAACTAGATCATTAGTTTTGGAATTCAATTGATGCGAAGGCACCTTCTAGCTTTTTATAAAGTTGCCAAATAGCGTGACAATGCCCCTTTAACTGCCTCGTGACTGTATGTTGATTCGCTCTTATATGAAAAACTGTGGTTTCACACTACACAACAAAGTACACTCAAAAAGCTGAGTGTTCAGGAAAGCCCACAGTGTTATTAAATTGATTGTTTCCAGAAAATATCCATTTCACACCACGGGTGGCATCTTGAAATCCTGACGGAGATGGAAGTTTCTTGGACTGGAATTTTGAATGCAAGGGGGAGTAACACAGTTTGGAATTCCAAATGCATGGAGAGTTTCAGCTCAGAATTTTCTGAGAGGGGAAAACAGCTTTGCTTAAAATTGCTGATCTGATAACTTTTTCAATTTGCAAATCAAGCACAAACCAACCGCAGAAGCAGGATAAAGATCGATCTGGCAGGTGTTAGTGATCATGCGGCTGAGTGAGTGGATGGGTCATGCAGCAAGCTCCACATTGAAGAAGCCTTAAAGTTGACAAATTAGTCGATATATTGATAAAATATAAATTAAGTCTGTGTTTCTTTCCAATCTACAATTGTCCATTGATGATCTTGTTGTGTGAAAAACTTGCACCAGTCTCTTGTTTTCAAATGGAATGCCTGACAGATTTGCAGGCTCTATTATTACTGGATAGTCAGTTACTCAATGAGCGACATTTTCAGTATGGAGGGGCATGGGTGATGTCACATCCTGAACTTTACTTTTGTCTTCCACTGGTATCAATATGATCTACTGTCATAAAAATATGTAGCTAATGAACTGAAAATAAAACCTTTTAGTATATACTAAAACAGTGGATAGCATTGAAGGCGCGCACTGATTGGCTCGTCAAACTCCGAATATATCCTTTGCTATTTACTTCCAAGCAACTGGGGAAAAATGGCGTAACGATTAGCAACTGTGACAAGTGAAGAAATCATCCAAAGTAATTTTTTGTGGTGTATTATCTCGCTGTTTTAGTATATACCAAAACAACTAATCACCTCAGTGTCGGTGGCTATCCGCCACTAGCCACCTCCACTTTGGTGAATAGTTGTTAAATATTTGGTGATAAGCAACTTAAATGAGACATTTAGAAGATAAATCTAGGTGTACTCTATTAAAAGTTTATGCCAAACTTGAGTTGCTTGTTTGCTCGAAAGAAAATAGTTAGCAGAATTTTTTTGAAGAGGAGGGGAGGGAAAGTACAAGTTTTCCATTGCTTGCAAGTTGTAGGCAGTAACACTGGATTTCCAGAGGGTCTGGAAAAAATATCACAAACTCTGGAGGGGAGGAGAGGTTAAAAATTTTGGAATTCAGAGAGCATAGGGGAGTCGGGGTAGAGCAATTTAGAATTTCCAAAAGCAAGGTGGGGGGGGGGGGGGTTTAAAATGTTCATGCTGCATGTGACTCATTGTTAGCATTACATCTTAACAGGACTTGTAAACACTCCCCCCCCCCCCCAAAAGAAAACTGCTGCCTGATGGGTATTAAGGTTTTAGTCTTAGTTCCACTTCTCCACTGAAGGGGTAGTACATAAAATTATCAAGTATGTTACATTAAGACATTGCTATTCATAGGAAACGTTTTGTGCTTCTTACCTGCAAGAGACCCAGAGAAGAGTCTACTCACTGAGCAATTATTACACATTGGACCAATGATCTGCACCCAGAGATATCAAAAACAAATGCTGGCATAAATGAATTAAAACTAACAAAGTACCACAAGAATTGTCAAACCAGTCTCCCAACAGCAATATTAATTTTCTTAAAAAAGTCGTGATTGTTAAAGGCCTAACCTGTTAACCTGAAATATTATTCTCAATCACCCAAACTAAGCCCTGTGTGCTCTTCTAGCATGTTGTTGAAAACTTAGACACATCCACTTTTTCTTCTAGCATTTGACCCTTTGTTTTCTCTGACAATGGCATTGTCAAAGAAAAGAAACATTTTTTGAATAATTGCATCAAGTGTTTCGTTTCTTTCTCCATTTTTCAAGTCTTCATTTGACTTAACCTTATGTCTTTATCATGAAATTCACACTATTGATGAGTACTTATCGCCTTATGTCACTTAACAGATATGTCACAACAGTTACTGGACAGTTTTTTAAGAACTCTTAACCCTTTAATGCCCAATAGTGACTTATAGATTTTACTCTGTCTAACGCCAGATGCTTTTACTCGTCAAAGGGAGGCCCCTTGGGCACTAAAGGGTTAAAAAACTATCTCCTTTAACCCTTTAATGCCCAATAGTGACTTATAGATTTTACTCTGTCTAACGCCAGATGCTTTTACTCGTCAAAGGGAGGCCCCTTGGGCACTAAAGGGTTAAAAAACTATCTCCTTTAACCCTTTAATGCCCAATAGTGACTTATAGATTTTACTCTGTCTAACGCCAGACGATTTTACTTGTCAAAGGGAGGCCCCTTGGGCACTAAAGGGTTAAACCAAGGGCACACACAGGTGTGCAAAAGTTATTTTTTGTGAATAAAAAGCCCCTGGGGAATTCTAAATAACAATCTAGTTAGCCTAAGTAGCGTTCAGTTAGCCTAAATAGTATTTTGGATAGCCTACATTAGCTAAGATTGCTTGCAGTTAGCTTTTATATTAATGTTAGGATTTCTAGTCAAATAATTCAAAGCTTTGGCAGAGTGTTATTGGTGGCCTAGTGGATATTATTCACACTTGATAATCCAATGACCCGGATTCAATTCTTCTTGGTGTCCACTATTTTTGACACTTAAGAAAAAAAGTTAAAGTTGTTTAGTTGCTTCCAAAAATGCAAACTAAAAAAGGAGTCCTGCTTACAAAAAGATCTGGCTTTTACTTACAGAGAAAATAGAAAAAAACCCTCTTTTTGTTACGGACATTACGTAATGTCCGTAACGGAAATGTTTTTCCCTCCACTTCAACGAGAACATCAAATGTGGAAAAAACAATAATCTGAAAATTTATTTTGTATTGAGTTTAGTAGGTTTTAATTCTTATGCTGATGAAACTTTAGAAATACCTGCGTCCCAGTATAACAATTTTAAGTCTGACAGCTTGTTAGCTACTTTTTCAGGGTTTTCATTGGTCAAAAATCAATAGCCTCTCTTTTCCACTTTCCACGGAATATACTTCCGGGAAATTATTTCCTGAACACTTTAGGGTAACCTCTTTCCAAATATGTGTGACTGTGCTAGGAAAAATACATTTGAAAATTTGACATTTTGGATGTTCTAAAATGGAATAGCCCATACATGTATGTGTCTTCCTAGGACAAACAAAAAGTGACCATAATAATGAGGTGACTGTTAAGGCAGGGTTTCACTATATTCACAACACTAAGAAGATGGAAAAAACTCAAAAATTGATCTATAAAGAGTCTAAAATTAAAACTAAAAATAAAGATAGTCAAAGTGTGTTACATGCTAGTACTTACCTTTTTGTACTGTTCATATGACACAAACTGAACGGCACCATATGGAAATACCCGTAACATCAGTGCACCATTTCCTTTGAACATACAAAAAGTTCAAAAGACGCCATGTAAATGCTACCATAAATTGTAATAAAAAATAAGGCCACAGTTTGTGCATGTGTCGTGAATGAACCATGTTTTGACATGCACATGTACATGAGATCATAAAATTGTTATTTAGGATGATTTGATGCTATAACAGGCAGTCAGTGATACAGGTTAAGACGAAATCCGATAGAAGATGGAGCAATTTCAGGTTTTAGTGGACAAAAATCTGTACCAGAGTAATTTTAAATATTTTACAGTCATTTTTACATTTTTTTAAAGCTAAATACAGAAATAATTGCCTGAAATAACACCGAAAAATAATTTCCCACGGGAACGAGAGAAAATAAATTTCAAAGTTCAGTGATTTTGTGGAAACACAGGCAAAATTCCATCATCAGTTTCATTTCACCAAAACTTTTAAGCGTTTCGTACGAAGTTCAACATTCGTTTTCGACGTTTGGTGTTGCTAGAAATGAATTGTTTTGAGAAGATAATTAAAAGAGCCCTACAGAAGTTTGCAATACAATGTAAATAATCTTGGTACAAGATTTTTGTCCACTTGTTACTCCAACGTCTGGCGGATTCCGTCTTAATTCCTGATTCAAAGTCGTCAAGCTCCTCATTCAGTGGGTAGTTCTGATCCTACAATGAGCAACACTTTAGAAAATAAGGCTGAACAGTTTTAAGGATAGTGACTACAAAATACAAACTAAGCTTTTTGTGCCAGGTTTAAGGACCACACCAAAAAAGAATGTGGAATGTGGTAGCCACGTTTGTTTTTTCGAAATTATTAGCCTCAAATCTCAATGAAAATGCTGACATTAGCATTTTTCTGAAAAAAGAAGAAAATTAAAGATATTTCTTCACAGATTTCCTTAGAATTTGCCTATACATGCAAAAGAGCAAACATATTTATAAATTTATAAAAATCTTAAAACTACATGATGCATGGCAACATAAAAACTATTTTTGGTATGTTTCAATAACAAAATTGTTGCAACAGCACTTATAGCATATCCAACAGCCTTATCCTGGTTCAGCTAAAATACAGTCTAAATAACCTTCGCTCACAACCAGAAACTAATCCTGTGTTGAATAGGCTTGCCACTTTCATTTCATAACACAAGATGAAGGGGTAACCAGGTGTTTTTTTAAGTTATTGATCTTTTTTGAAAACTTAAATTAGGGTGCCCATTAAATTTTTTTTCCTGTCACTTCCCAATAAGTAATTAAAACATTTGTTTTGTGCACACTATGCCATCTGCAGGTACATGTTTACAAATGGATTTCAACATAATTTTTGACAGATAACAGCTAGTTTTTCAGCTGGAAGATGTTAATGGTTAGTGGTTAGTGATACTGCTATTCTGGTGTTCCTGGTTTAAGTACATGTTCATTAAACTTGATTTTGTCACAGTAGGAAATTTTGAATACTTCGTAGCATAGTTGATTGTGTCAATGTCAAACCAGGGTGTGTGTGGCACCTAAACCATGCCTTGTATGATGAGCAGAACATGTGTGCACTAGCAAAAGTATGCAACATTCTTAAGCCGTTTTCATTTTCAGACATCAAATAAAGGTTACTTAAGGTTTGGTTCACACCAAATTCAAGACTTCTACTTTATCTGAATTTTGAACTTTTGAAGTTACAAAGGAGCTTAAAGGGCTCCTTAAAAATTTCCTAGGGTTGGCTTGGCAGTTAAGGGGTAGAGAAAGCTATGAATAATAAGAAGACACAATTTTACGATGACAGCTGCCTCTTTCTCTTACTAGCTTTTCCAAGTCAAAACAACTCACATTATATTCTGAGTAATCTTCTATACCTCTGTAATAACCCAAAGCTCCTTCCTTCTGGTAAATGACTCTTAAAGCTCGAAAAACACCTGAAAACCAAAACAAACATTGTGTTACGAAAAATTGTAATGTGACTTGTGTGACTGTCTAGAATCATCTGGAACTTTACTATTATTATTTTTTTTGTGCATATTTAATTAGTATCGTATCACAGTGATTTAGCAGTTCCTTTTTAAGTTGTAACTATATATGTTGTTGTAAATAGTTTTATGTTGTAATGCTACTTTATTTAGTAGAGCTGGAAAGTTCCAGAACCTTATGCTGTTAAGTATATTAAGTGAATCGGTGTAGCTTTTTAGAGAGACGAGTGTTTTTAGAGAGAATGTTTAGAAGAGAGAATAATCTGTGAGACAGTAGTGTTTACGCACATAGAGTTGGTGGAGGCCGTGTTCATTGAAGTGTGGCAAAGGTTGCGTGTAAAGTTTGGCGGAGGCCGTGTATATCGCGTGAATTTGGCAGAGGCCGTGTTTATACAAGTGTGACAGAGGTCAAAGTGTAATTTACAAGCCTAGTGTGTGCTTGTTGTCATGCTAGGGTTTTTTCCAACCTGAGCGGCCAACAGATTCCGTGGGGGTGTGATAGGCACAAAAATTTTTGGAATTCTTAGGGCTATAACTTTGTTTACTTTAAAGGTATGTTTCGAAAACTGATGAAAGCAAATTATACTTGATTCCACAAATATTTTGGACTAAGTGTTACCATGGTTATTAGTCACATGACTCCCCTGGGCCAATTAAAACATCAAAACTCCCAAAAGTTTCTCCTTCAAAAGTATGTAATCTCAAAATGTGATACTTTGCAGAAATCCTGTGTTTACAAAATTAAAAACTTGTCCGATTTGAAATCTCAAATTTCATTTCTGCGACGTCACAACAGTTACTGATGACGTCGCAAAATGAGCTTTTTGCTCATGCGCAGTACTAATCCATAAAATTGATAATTTGAAACAACAACTTAAGAAAAATACAAAAGTAAAATTTCCAATTCATTATCTTCTATAGTTTAATCTTGAGATGTTGTTAATATCCATGCATATTTCAAAAAATAGCTTGGACAAATTTGTGGCCAATTTTAGCACGTTTTTTTTCCCCCAGCGTGTGTGAAGTGCTGTGTGGAATTACTTTGTTCATTTGGAATAAATAACCTTGTTGCTGTTCCGACAACCCTGCATTCTGTTTAGACTGCAAATTACCTGCCACTTAATCAACAAGCTCATAACACATTGAAATACAGTGGAATCCCATTAATGCGGTCACCAAAAAGGTCATGAAAATTTAGCCCTATTAACCCTTTGACTCCTGAACCAGCAAAAACCAGCCGCCTGCAAATGCACTGCTATTCCTGAACCAGCAAAAACCAGCCAAAAAACCTGTCATTGTTTACTACTTCTTTCCCCTCCCCTAATAAAGGACATACACTCACCAAATATTTTTTCATTGTTATTGAGATATTGACCAATCATATTGCAGTTCCTACACACAACAAAGGCCTTCCAGTAAGACACAGAGGGATGCAAATTTTGTCTTCCATGATGCAAACATGATGCAAACATGGCCACAGTCACAAACAAAAAGGAAACTTGAGTGCATTGTCGTTGATAGGTAAAAACCACAAAGTTGATTATCGACTTGGAGTTGATAAAGAAAAGAAACTTCCTTTGTGGAAGAAATTTGCTCTATCAACTAAGAAATGGCGAGACGAGTAGATCCTTTAGATGTTAGTTTCGACAAATATAGTGCAATGTTGGAGATTCTGATGAAGAATGACACTGAAGATATTGATGGAGGTAGTTCTAATACATGTATATTGATTTTGAAGGAATCAATGAAGATGGCAAGAAAAGCAATGAAGAAAATGGTGATGAAGAAGCCGCTGAGAGCAACAAAGAGAAAGAACAACAATGAACAGATGACCTCAGTACTATCGCTGTTGATGATCGATGTTGGAGCTGACCCTAAAGTTGATGATGTTTTTACAAAATTCATGTTTCCGTACGCATGTTGGACAGTACATGTAAGATGCACACACAAAGAGCTGCCGCCATGTGCTAAGAATAAACTTTGGGTGCCAAGCGATGCAATTAGGGGGTAAACAGGGAACCTTTTATGTACAAAATGGCATGACAAGCAAGACGTGGCCTGTTTTGCCAGAAGAGCCCTCTCAGACCATGCAGACTTGCGTGAAGAATAGAAGAAGCATCAACATTCAAAAACCATGTGTCTCTTGATGTCCACACTCTCTCCTCTTTCCCTGTCCCGGCACTTCAATATTACTCAGCGAATTCTCCCCACCTGAAAAAACCCTTTGAGCCTCTAAGGAGGAGATAGCGGCAAACATGGGTGGTGTAGATTACGCTGATCAGTTTCGATAATTACACTGTTGGAAGTCAGTCAAGAAAGTGGTACCAATACATATTTTGGTTCCTTTTCAATGTTGCTGCTTGCAATGTTCTTGCTTGCAATGTTCTTGCTTGCAATTTTGATGGGAGTTGGGAAAGCGCTTGATACACAACTACCAGCCAACAAAGTGCCTGCTCAAGAGCCATGATGAGACCACCATTATGGACTTGAGCACTAGACAAACCATAATCATGGAGACAGCACTGGCTTTTGCATTACTAGTAGAAAAAGTTAAAAGATTAACTCTTTCCACAACTAGTGGGAAGGATTGCAAAAAGAAAACCTACCTAGCTACCGGTACCTTCTTTTGCTTTCTCTCACCTTGCATTTTTTATTTTGTCATGCACTGTTTTCCATCCTGCACCCCAACTAACTGAACAACGGGAGGAGGCTACGCGCGCAGGAATGAAAGGGTTAATAGGGTGGCCATATTAACACGTAGGTTCAAACCTCATGACTGCTCTAACTTGAGTCAGATGTATCGTAATTGCACTTCTAAACAACTGTTTTTTAACAAGCCTCTGGAATGCAGATATAATTTGAATCCATGCATAATATATTAACAATGGAATGATGCACATGACTGGTGTGAGTTGCTGCAGGGATAAATTATAATGGAACATACAGGTTCGGATTTCAGAATGGTGACTGTTGGCCATATTAAAGAGGTGGTCTCGGTAATAGGGCTGCCTTGTAAGAAAATGATAAAAACAGGTAGCTGTAATAATGACATGACCACATGGCAGGGTTCTGCTGAACCTACCACGAGTCAACCTGCCATATTTTGGGCTCAAATGTTATACTCTAAAAGAAGTCAGAGGTTCATTAAGGAAATTTTTTTATTATATAAACACCAGTGAAATACCAAGTGAGCTTTCCTGCGAAAACTTCATATCTTCACATGTGAAGATAACATGTTATCTTTACACGTGAAGAGATCACCATTGTTATCAATGGTTACATAATAAATCACGCCTTTGAAAGCAGCGCTTTATATAATAAACAGAATATTACATGCCCGCTTATGGATAGGAATTTTATCTTCTCGTGTTCAACTCGATTTCTCACTCGTTTGCTGTGCTCACTCGTGAGATATCGAGTTGACCACTTGAAGATAAAATTCATATCCACGCGCGGGCATGTAATATCCTCTATGTATCTTGTTTTCTCTTTAAATTAAGACTGGTGAATCTTGTAAATAAATTTTTCTGGATAAATAAATTGTGTTATCATAAGTACGGTAAGCTTAAGCATAAGCGGGGCACTCTGAATGCTCTCTTACCCATGTCCTTGTAATGATGGTTCTGAGCCTGAAACAGTATTTTCAGTCTTTCCAAAGGAGCTGTAGATGTCTTGGCACAGCATGTAGAAATGCCTGTAAACAAAAAGAGACAAGAGATTTGAGTAGTACCTGGGTAGGGTAGGGTAGTCATATTCCATAAAAAATGAAAAAAAAAATGAGTTAACCATTAACCATTTTGGAAACAATAACTGCTTCAGAGTATGTTATATTTTTAATGAATCTTTTAATGATGAATCTTTTGATTATAACTGTACTTTAAAAACTTAATAAAAAACAAATGCAACATTCTGTGTTTTATGTTCGATATTTCATGTGAATCTTCACACGCTTGGTAGTTGCTGCTATCTGGTGTCATTTGTTGCAACTGCAAGAGAGAAAAACTGTAAACTGGTTGATTCTGTTAGAATGTTTAAAAACAAGACTAAAAGAAAGACTAAACTATGTTGCAATGAAGTCCAGTACAGTAAATACTAAACTTAACTAGTTTATCTTTTGTTTCCATTGCACGCACAGTTAATTTTTTTGTTTTCATTACACACATTTAATGATTTCCAGTTGAATTACTGCATGTAATTTTACATGCAATATCAAGTCCATTACATGTAATGCATGTCCACTGCATGTAATATGTGTGAAAAGTGTGTGTTAGGTTGTAATCCCTGTAATGTCGATTTAATTTTTCACAGTACATTAACTTAACTTGCAATTGGAAACATGGGGTCTGCATGAGAAATGCAGGGGAATCCATTTTTTCCGCCAAAATATGAATTTTCCTTTAAAAAAGCAAAGTAGCTTAAAAGTGACCATTACTATGACAAAAATTGCATCTTTCCTATCCGAACCATTTTTAAAAATAAACTAGGTATACCTATCGTTAGAGTGCCAACGAGCAAATAATTTGTGGTATAATAAGGGTTTATTAATACAGCATGAAGGGTATTTGGTTCTATTCTGATGCAAACATTACCAAAAGAAACTTATAACGCTTTTACCAGCCGGTAACAGAACACCCCTTAGGGGCAAGGCTGCTTTCGTTCGTCACACAATCCAGTAGGATATTGAGAGTACGCTGATTCGAGGAGCATTGTCTGTCAGTTTGACAGGGTTCTCCCAAAACTTTGAAGTAGAGGGCTAGAGAAAAACTTTGAGTTGGCGGCGGACAATACTGATAAAAATATGTGCAGTGGTTTTATTGGGGCCACATGGAGGAGAGGGCCTACCTTTTATTGGGAGTTCCAGGAGCCTCTGTGAGAAAATTTTGAAGGTGCATTTCAGTGTAATTTATAATGGTAATAGGACTGAGTGGAGTCCAATTCAGTCTGTAATCATACGAGTGATTAACAAAATCGGACGACCGCTAAGCGGGAGTCTGATTTGTTAATCACAAGTATGATTACAGACTGAATTGGACGACATGATGTCCTGTTACTAATTTTTTCTCACTTTCAAATTTTACTCAAACATCGATATCTTACGGCTGCCAAGTTAGAAGATCTTGCAAAGTTTGTTTCTTTTGCTGAAATCTTCTTTTGTTAATTTTTTTTCATATACACTGCAGTTATTTGCGCTCGAAAATCATGTGCAAGCCAAGCGCTGGGTTGCAGGTCGTTGTGTTTAATAGCCTGCATGTCAGGCCGTACAAGGGGAGGGAAAGGCCGTAGAGAGGCCCTAGAGAGTTTCGGGCTTCACTCGCTTGTCTTTCCCCTTTCCCTCCCCTTCAGATGCCTGCCACGATCCTCCTGCACCCAATCTTCTTGCTCTTCACTTGCTTGTCTTTCCCCTTTCCCTCCCCTTCGGATGCCTGCCATGCAGGCTATGTGTTTAAACAACTAATTAAATCATGTGTACATTCACTGGAGATCAATTATATTTTCGAAAGAAAACAACTTGACTTCACTTGTGTTATCTCCGTTTCTTTTAAATTTGTCCCAGGCATTGAGCAGCGATTGCTGGGACCTCTAACCCCAGCTATCAAAATCAAATATTTCGGCACTGCCGTCACGGCTCAGTGCCCACATCACGTTTTTGGCAACAATTTTCACGACCCAATTGATTTCAGATTTCTTTTATCTTACTATAACAGTTGTATTTTTTTAATTGCTACGAACAAGAACTACCCGAACAAGTCTAGATGTAACGCATCTCCTGATTGGCTAATACTACAATGGTTCGAATAGTTCCGTCCTTGCAATTGGCTAAAACCAAGGTTCTTACACCTTACACTTACACTTACACTTTTAGCCACGGATCAAGATTTTTTTGCATACAGCATTCTTTGCGCGGCACTATTCTCTGCCGCCTCGCCAGCAGAGCATCTTCGCTCGGCTGGCTCGTTGGCAACAAGTAGCCTTTATGAGAAGAAAAATACAGTTTCCTTTTTTCAAATACATGTAATCTCTTTTCATTTCAAGGATATTCAAGTTTTTAAAGTATGCAAATTAGCCAAGCGGTGATGTCATACACTCAACCAAATTTTGATCAAATATGATGAATAAGATATCTCAGCCAATTTGTATCAGGAAAGTTTGATTCTTTCAGTAAGATTCTACTAAATGTACTTCACAATTAACAGTTTTGTTACATAATAATATACTAGGTCCTAGACCTTCCCGATGTTAAAGGATTTTCAGGCCACCTTTGGCGTTCCATTTAAATATTTGCTAATGGTACCTCATATGCATTTTCTAGCATGGCTCCGAGGCTTTCGGGTCAAACTTCTACATTTGGTGTTGTTTTCTTTGTTTCCAAGTCTCTTTTGGGAATTGAAAGACAAAAGAAACTTTAAAATTCAGCAATTTTGACCCGAAAGCCTCGGAGCCATGCTTGAATATTGATATATCGAACGTGGCCTATTAGTATAGGATTTGATGGAGCTGAAACCAATTGTGCAATTGCACGCATGCTAGGCATCCTAATGATGAACGATTACGGCAATTAGATATCTACAGGAGCCACAAATCGGAACGTGGTCTGTCCTCTTTGAATTCATAGGGTAATATGAGACCTGCACGGGCCCGCAAATGATCCCAGTGCCGCAAATGATCCCCAAATTGGACCGCAAATGATCCCAAGACGGGAAATCATTCCTGCAGATGGTGTCGCAAAAAATCAAGAGTGACGTGGACTCCATGAATAGTCTATGGGTGTATATTTTCTTTAATTGTGCTAAGTGAGAAAGATTCAGCTATGAAAGATGGTAAAAATTACCGCATGACTGTATAAATGGTTCGTGTAGAAAATACAGCACAAAAAAAACATGAATCCTGGAAGATGACTGTTGGTATACTTAATTTTTAATTTTTCCCTCTCAGTGGACGCCACTTGCGTCATGAGTAGACAGGGAGGCGCGGTGGCCTCATGGTTAGTGGGCTCGTCTCTGGATGGAGCGGTCCGGGTTCGAGCCCTGGCCGGGGACATTGTGTTGTGTTCTTGGGCAAGACACTTAACTCTCACAGTGCCTCTCTCCACCCAGGTGTATAAATGGGTAGCGGTGAATTTAATGCTGGGGGTAACCCTGCGATGGACTGGCATCCTATCCAGGGGGGAGTAGAAATACTCCTAGCCGCTCCATGCCACAGAAACCGGAGATAAGCGCTGGCTTGATGGACCACTTGGCCCGAAAGCAGACTTACAGACCTAAAAAAACGCACAAAATTCTTTGTTGTCCAGTTCCAAGAAAGAAAGGATATGTTCAGCGCGTGACACATTCTGATTCCGGTGAAACGAGGGCTATGAAATAGTCGACAAACTGCATCTTTATGGCTGAAATTGTTGAACGTTTTGAGAAAAAGGCAAGGTTTGACGATGAAACCGAAGCCGAATTGATTCGAGAGAAACTCGAGCAATTCATGACCAACATTCTGGCGGAGGTGGAAAAACGAGACAAGCGATTTCAGAGCACTGTTATTAAGAGTGGAAGTGTTTATGAAGGAACGAAAGTTTGCCGGCCAGATGAATTCGACTTCATGATCAGAATTGACTCACTCGCCGACAAACCATTAATTTGCCCATGCGACAAAGGCGAAAGCTACGTCAAACTACTCCTTGATGAACAAGAGTGGGAAGAATTCAAAGATGACGAAGGCTTCTTCAACCCACATATGATCTCCCGTTTCTTCAAGAAGCTTGTCAATGCATCTCTAAGCGACGCTGCTCTACCTGGAGGACTGGCCATCAAACGAGTAGGGCAAGATGTGTTTAATGAAATATGGTGGCCTGTGTATTCTGGGTTACTGGGAAATATCGATGGCCAGGAAAGTTCACCTGTGATGTACTCGGAAAGTCACGGACCGGCAACAACACTTTACATTGAATGGCAAGGCGGCAATAGTTATAGAAGTCTAATTGTAAGAGTGGACTTGACTCCGACTTTGTATTACCACAAATCCAAGTTCCCCGTTGAGTTGACAACGTGTTCCCAAGATACAGATCCAATTCTTCAAAAGTGCGGATTCCACGTTGTTCCCGCTGGATTTGACAGCTGGCGTATCTCGTTTTCCATGGCAGAAAGAGAAATTCTGGCTTTTTCTCCGGATGGTTTTAAAGCGTGCTGCCGAGTCCTGAAAGTCTTGAGAGATGAGATATCGAAGAAACTGGGATGGGATTCATCCTTAATCCCATCATACATGTTGAAGACCGTCTTTCTTTCAGAGCTGTTCATGACAGACGGCTATCGCTGGGATAAAGATTGTAGGGCTCAAAGGACAATTCAAGTTTTAGAGCTGGCCTTGCGAGGTGTGGAGACGGAGAAAATTCCAAACTTCTTCATACCAGGACAAAATCTACTAACAGTGGCTGATCACGAGAACAGACTGCGCCAATGTGTCCTGGAAGACATGTTAAATCAGATGAAGGGTTTGGAATTGGCATACACACAAAAGGACGCCATGAAGATGAAACAACAGATCAGGGTTTTACAAATGACAGATTTGGTGGATTACATGATCTCAGGCCTCTTTGCTGGAAAACACCCGACTGCTGTTTGGAACAAAATGTTTTTAAACATTGATAACCTTCCTTTTGGTCCGTTGGGTAGACATGGCTCTCGCTGGTTTATAATCAATGACCTCAACACCACAGAGCTTGACGAAGGTGGCTACAGACGATTGATCCAAATATGGAAAGTGTTTGAAGCTTTCTTCAAGAAGCTTCTGAATACTCTTGAAGGGGAGCTAAATTTGTTAGCTCGTAAATTCTACATCAGAACTTGCAATATGAAAGAGAAATTCGAGTCTGAACACAAAGAGCTTTGTGAACAACAAGTCGAGGAGGTTCCTCTTCGTCAAATTGTAATTGAATGGTTTGATGACCTTGTTATTTGCTACACTAAAGAAGACAACTCAAGCTTGCCAAATATCCACAAAGCAATTTCTCCGGAGTACAAGGCATCAGGTTTCCTTAAAGACGTTGCTGATGTTACAGCGAAAGAAGGTAGCAACAAAGGGCTTGCTCTTTTAAAACAGCGTCTCGAACTGTTCCTCTCCATGGTTCCTGACAATTACATCATGGCCGCTGTTGTTGATCATGTTAGTCAATTAATTCTGCACTCTAAAGAAGTATTGAAACGTAAACTCGATTACATCACGATACCCGAGTTAGATTTAGATTGAGCTTAGTGTGGGGAGACATTGAAAACCCCACTACTGAATGCCAGGAGACATCCGGCGTGTACAACGTGGACTCGTGGATTGTTGTGCAGTGACATAGCGATGACATGCCATAACTGGACAACTCTGCCAAAGAGACACTTTCTGTTTCCAAGTGCATGTGTGCTCTTGTAAGTGGCTTAACTACATCAAGTTATATGTCGAGCAGTTAGGTTCGGTGGGGAAACTTTTGCATGTAAATTTGGCCTTTCATGTCTGCAGGTTATTGATGGCCGGATAACAGTTTTCATTATGTTTTTAATTGTAAGTGCTTTAGAGTTTCAGTAACAGGCCGTGGCAACTGATCTGTTGCACCAAGTGGAAACTACCAATCAATCTAGATACTTTCGTTGCTTCATGCCTTGACAGTGTTTTAATAACAACAATGCCATTTGCAATAGGCCATTTCCGAGTTGCTTTGACCCTCTCTATCAAAGCGAGGCCTGGTGCACAACCATTCGTATGAAAATGAGTTTAATTTGCATGTGAATGAAATCTCATTTTTGCATGAAAGGATGAACACCAAGACTCGCTTTGAGGAAGAGGCTAAAGGTAATTCGCAAATGGGGATATAATTCTTGGTAGGCCACCCATATAGTCTCCCTGCATTTTGCTTCTATTTACTGTCATTTGCTTGTGGTTAATTAGCATTTGACTGTTCTGTCTGCTTGCATTAGCATTTATTTACTGCTGTTTGCTTACGGTTAAGATTTAACTACTGCTGTTTTCTTGCAGTTAGCATTTAAGCAACCATCTCACCTGCACGCCCGGGAGGGGGGGGGGGGGGGGGGTACTCCCATATATGGGCTATATAGGTACGGGCCGCGGAATAGGGTATGGTTTTTGAGGTTTTTCGGTCCTTAAATAGGATATCTTTTTTGACCCTTTTGTAACTGTGTTCCTGGTGTAGTCCTTAGTGCGAAAACGCCCGCTATACGAATGTTTTTTTAAAAAAACTTGATGTATCCTTTTAAGTATTAACAAAATGCTTAGTTTGCAACAGAAGAACAGAGGTTTAATTGCCTTGAATAGGGTGTCATTTTTCATGTTTGGGCCTTAATTAAAAAGGGTATCAATTTCGCTTTCTTAGTCCTTAAATAGGGTCAGGGTTGAAGAACCTTCGTGGCACACCCCTATCCAAAATTCGTGGGGGTACCCCCCCCCCCGGGCCTGCAAGCTGCTGACGAATCCCCCCTGCTGACGCCATCGCACCTCACCAAAACAGGACCACCCCACAGGGGGCCTCCTGCACCACCATGACGTCATCGGGCGCACCTCCGGACGTCAGCAATGACGTCACGTTTTCTCTAACTTTATTGTCCGCCATCTTGGATTTGGCGGGGCGACCGGGATAATTTGGAACACTATATACTACTATCAGTCATCTAATTTGCTCAATTATTTTACTCACTTCATTTTGAAACTTGAATATCTCAGCAATTAAAGCATATATTTGTAAACAGTAAACAGCATTTTAATTTGTTCTTTTGTGGAATTCTATGTAATACACAAAAAATTAAGGGCTAAAAATTTGATCATAGTAATTGAAGAAAAATGAAAATCAATTCAGGATCTTGGCAAGAAACAATTTTCTCTATCGAAAACGAAAATGAAAAATTTCGTGAGGAATAAAAAACAATATAGGGCCAATGGGTCAGGCATTCTAAGTGGGCGTCATTTTCTTGACATATTTTGGACTTTCCAATGACAACCAGAAAAACTTTATCTTGGCAGTATTGACATGCTGTGAAAAATAAAACAAAATAATATGTTTTGTGTGAAATGTATATTACATGTACCAGAACATTGATGTAAAAAATGTAAATGCCAATTTAATGTCAAACACAGGGAGTGCTTGCATAATCACCCAGGCCAGAGGCTCATGACAAAGTGCTTGACAATCATCCAGATTGAATTGGAATTTGGAAATGTTTGTTTTTGAGGAGAGGTGAAAACCGGAGTACCCAGAGAAAAACCTCTCGGAGCAGAGCAGAAAACCAACAACACACTCAACCCACATATGACGCCAGGTCTGGGAATCGAACCCTGGACACATTGGTGGGAGGTGAGCCCTCTCACCACTGCGCTAGCCCTGCTCCCGTATTTATCAAAAATTTAATTTAAACGCGAAACATTCCAGAAAATGTTGTTTTCTTATATGCTTTTACTTTTGGAGGAGCACATTTCACTCCCCTGCCTCCCTCCATAATTTCACAACCATGTTATTCCAATGCACACACCCAATTAAAAGCACTCATCACTGTTTGCAGATGAAAAGAGGAATAAACCACATTGCTTTTAGTTACTTAAACTGATATTAAATTAGGCAAAAAAAGAAAAAATCACTTGGGTGGTTTGTTTTCTCATTAATGACCATTGTATTCTTTGAAGAATTGTTCTTTAATCTGATAAATTATATAAGCCAAACTGTTCATTCATGTAAACACCACTGAAATTTAAAAGAAAGAATTCTCAAGAGTATCATTACATGGTCTGTAAAGGCTGGTTTTCACTAGCACATAAGCATAAGCATAAGCTGACATACGCAGAAGCAGTAAAATGTTGATAATTAGCACCCTTTATTAGGGAAATTTTCAACAAAAGGCGCTAATTATCAACATCTTACTGCGTCTGCGTATGTCGACTTATGCTTATGCCTATGCGTTAGTGAAAACCCAACCTTAATAAATGAAGCAAAAAGAAAACCACAAAGTGAGTACCAGTAAGCTCAATTAAAACACAACACACAACAACCTCCAGGTAACTAGGAACATAGTTCAAAAACTGTTCCAACTGCAAACAATCAAGGTTAATTGCAACATGTGTTCAATTATTACCTACTTTGAATCATAAAATCCCTAACCTGGAATGTTCAACATAGAGCAACAAAACCAAAATTTACTTTTGTGAACATTTCGTGCAGCAAATGAAAGCCAGGTATCCCTTAATTATGCTGGTACCTAATTAATTCCTTAACTAGTTTAACCACGACAATTCTTTACTGATCAGTTTCAAATGAAAATCATTCAACTGAAAATAACATGATACAGAACATTTGCTTTCAATAAAGCAAGCAAAATAAATGCACAAAGCAACATAACATGCCTGCACACAGCATTCTGTAAAGAAAATATACAGTATACTAATAGTGATATTGGTTTTAATGGAGCGTGTTTATTGATCAATTTATTTAATTTATTGTAAAAAGAAGAGAAAGCCTTATCGATATTAGTTTCATTGTGGGATCGACTTTTTTAACACCTTCAAGTAGTAATTCGTGTTTGTATGTCCTTGACACCGCCTGCCTAGATTAGCTCGCTATTTGCAGGCGGTGTTCATTGTTAGTAATATTTTGGAAGACTTAATAAACTTGAAACTTAAAACTAACGAAATGAAATTACGTCTTTTTGGAAAAAGAAATGCCAGAAAACAAAAATGTTTTCTTAGAACCTTTCATATTTGTTCAAACAGTGTGTATATCAAGTTACGATAGTGGCGGTATTTGATGGATTAAGCACCAGCCTTTAAGAAAAAACTAAAAAAATTACAACAGGTTCAAAATTACTATATTTTGTTGTATTTTATGTAGCTGTTGTATTACATAAGTCATGTGTTGAACGCTCAGGTCTGCAGTCAAAGGTGACTTTGTATGGAAAGGCTTTTTTATGGTTAAAGACAGTATGCAAAACAATCTTTAAAGCGTATTAAGGTAACAAAAGTAAAGGCAAATCCAGAGAAGGTGGGGATCCTGAATAAAAAGGTGTTTGGCTGGATTTAAAAAGAAAAGCATTTTGAAAATTTTCTCTACAGTACAGTGATGAATATTAAAATTAATCAAGGTTGCTTTGAACACAAATACAGGTGCAAGCAAGCTTGACAACGGAAACGCAATAGGACTGTAGACAAGAAGGCATTTTAAATGTAGCCCATGTGTGTGTGGCGCTAAAACCACAAGAAAACCATGAGAAAAAAATGTGCAAACTCCTGGGGGCGAGAAGTATGAACATGTCTCACCCCCAGGATTTCACGAGGCCAATTTTTCTGCGGTTTTCTTTTGCATCACGCGTGACGGCCTAAGCGATAGAGGGACAACTCGTGGTCTATTTGGGAGTGAAGCGTTTTCAAGTCAGCTGTTTATTGGTTCAAACACTGGTTCAGACATGTTAATATGGCATGAAGGAATGAACGGCATCTGCATGACATCTAGAATTTTCCACGGTTATCAGGAAAATCAAATCTCAGAGCCTTAATCTTTCACTGCAAATATCCATATAAACAATGTACAATAAAATAGCGAATGTTGTCTGATCAAATCAAGGTTTACCACTGTTTGCCTCAGTATATCATAACAAAATATGCCACCTTACATCTTTGTCTACAATGTAACCAAAGGGAGCTGCACCTAATTTTTTTTATTACTGACAGTACCTAAGAGATCAAAATAAATGAATTTTAACTCATGGATATGGATATGGAATTTCTGAGGGGTAAGAAGGTCCAACTAGAAAATTCACTGAAATTCCAGGGAATAGGGAGAGTACCATGAAGCACCCTGGAAAGAAAAATCCTAGGAGTGGGGTCAAACTGGAAAAACCCTCTGTGGAGGGTGAATGAATATTTTCTGGAACCAAACATTTTAGTGTGGAAAATTAATATATTCCAGAGAAAAAAATGGAACCATGTGATTCCATGCAGACCTTGCATTTTCCACTTAGACCCTGTATTTTCCATCAGACCCTGTGTTTTCCACACACCCCAGTACCCCGTACCCCATGTTTTCTACAGACCCCAGGACCCCATACCCCAGACCACTTTACCCTGTACCCTATGACCCTGGGTTTTCCATCTAGCCCTTGTGAATTATTCATATCAGACGTTTTTTTTTTCTCCTTCTCCCTGCTGTTAAAAGAAGAACGCCTGATTGCAAGCTAATACACTGTGGTCTATTTGTTTCAGTTTGAATAAGTTACCTAAAATGTGACCAAAGGAAGATCTTCATTGAGGACCATACAGGAGGGGGGGGGGGGTGCCTCTGGCACGGTTCACAAACAGAAAAAATAGAGGATCACAGATCATGCAAATAAAACTTTCTTTTTCCCAAATAACGAAAATAAGCAAGTAGGATACTCTTTTTAATGACCTGTTCTTACACTAGAAACGTTGTTTGAAGAAAGTTAAATCATGAATGGCTAAGTCAAGGCTCCGTATTGCAAATTGCACTCCTAAGTCACTCTTGATAGACGGCTCTAACCATTCGGAGGAATTGCATCTCAAATGTGGTAAATCACGAATATCAGTTAAATGATTCAGGTTCTTCATGGGCCACACAAAAACTTCATGTCATGAGTCATGAAGAGTAATTTCCTAAATTCATGTTTCACAGAAAAACAAAACCAGATAATCATGCATCACGAGAATACCCCTGTACGACCCTCTCCGTTCAAGTAGTGAAGCGAATTGCGAAGAGATGTACTCACATAGCGTAAAAGGCAAACCAGCCAAGGTTTCGGCAATAAGCATAATTCCACTAATTGTATCCTCATTCAAAGCAATAACTAAAATGGTCAGGCATGCCTACAAACAAAATCAGGGCCTGGACAATCGATGGAAATCAATGATCGCAAAAGCAATCAATCAATCGATGACAATTGATATATTATTGTTAATAAGCATCGATTGGCATCGGCCAATCGATGATCAATCGATAATCACATTTAAGTGGCCGCAAACT
>JAHPZR010035993.1:30000-34608 GCA_019787425.1 Platygyra sinensis
CCATACAAATTTTTTTTATTTTGAGTGACATTTGAACCTTTGAAGAGCTACGATTTTGCCATTGTCCTCCTCCAAATACTTCTGTTCGTGGTAAAGACTCTCAAAATTAGCTGATCTTTCATTTGAACATCTTAGTTTTTCAAACAAACGGAAAACAACCATACTCTTTCCTAGTCCTCTCACGTTTCTGCAATGGCCTCTTGAACCCCATGAGAAACCCACTGGTCGTTAGCCCTAGCAAAGGGAATCAGGGAACCACACGAGGTAAAGAAAAAATCTTTACCTCGTGGGTCGTGGGTTCGATTCCCACCGAGGGCAAAAGATTTTTCTTTACCTCGTGTTGTTCCCTGATTCCCTTTGCTAGGGCTAACGCCCAGTGGGTTATTCATGGGGTTCAATTAGCACGTTAATTTACACTTCAGAGTTAATTCTCTGTTCCACCATTTGTGTTTATAGTGCTACGCGGCACAGCATTCAAAGAGCTCTGAGAGCCTACTTCTGAACGCAAAAAAGCGGCCTAGGACACAAACAAAAGAAATGGTTAAACATGGTCATTCAATTAATTGCCTTTGTTTGAGTTTTATAAGCTTCACTGCCAAGCTGAATTTTAATATGTCGAAAACGGTCTCAGTGACGTACATATGTACTACGAAAGTCTCACGACCGTGGAATGGGCCCGAATTTCTGTACAGATGGCCTGGAGATCATGAGAACTTTAATAAAGTCAATATCATTTTTCTGTCGGTGTTTTGATCCACTTGCTTGGCTTTCCAAACAAATGTTACCTGTTACCTCTGCAGTTTAGCAAAACAGTTTCCAAATTTTTGTCACCGTTTCGTATTTTGTTTGATTTATGCGGGCAATGTAACTTCCAGCAGAGAAACCAGTGATAAACTCGCCTCCATGTTCCATGATATAGATCTTGAATTTTTTGCTCAAGTCATCATCTGTAGCTTTTCTGTGTTGATATACACGTCCCGCATTACTCATCTCGACCATTTCGATTGTATGTGGCGCGTCAAAACAATTTGTGGTATTCAACAAAGAAAGTGGGAGTGGTCGCAATCTATGAGGTACAGGTGAAGTGTATAAACTTTGAATTCTGAGGTAATTTATTTTTTTCTTTGCGCGGTATTTAAAAAGTAATTCTGTCACAGGCCGATTAGCCGAGTATTCTGACTTGCATTTGATTTACAGCAATGTAAAATGATCTAAAGGTTAGTTGACATTAGTCCGAATTAAGAGAAAATGAACTTATATTTTAACAGGTTTATTACTGGCTTATGCAAGTTTAAATTTAAACAGATGTTTAAACACGGTTGTTTCACAGGGTCAATAATTATATTTTGCAAAATGGTAAATAAAACATCGTTTTAATTATATAGGGAATATAGGCGTATTTTCCTTTATAATAAAGTTTTCATATAACAAGCGCTCTGATTGGCTGCTTTCTCAGAGAACAGAGAACGGGGTGATGCCATTAAGCTGGCTTTCAAATTTTTGGGTCGGAATTTTGACAAATTTGACCAAGTTAAACACCCCGTGACTCAGACAAAAGCAGTGGAAAGGAGCTATTTGTCAGGAGTAAATACGGCTCACGCGGAGACCATTGTTAACAACAGTAGTCATAACAAGTTTTGCTAGATTCCAAAAAAAAACGTTGCGAAATATACCAATTCTCAACCTAGCGAAAGCTGCGTTGACAGACATAATAATATATTTTAGAAAACAGTCCTAAGAAAGCACGCGCGCTGATTGGTTGAAAATCGTGTTTGTATAACTCGATGGAGACACAGAACTAGCGCGCGCTTGTTGACGTAGTGATGGCGCGAGCAAAGAGAATTTACATTTCGATAAACAAAGTTAACAAGTTGTTTTCCTTTTTCTCGTCGTGGTGTTTTCTAAAAGAAATAGAAAACATGTACATCGTGTTTGTATCGAGTTATACAAACACTCGTGAAAGTTTGGGAGAACTCGAAAAAGCTGTGGAAACACTCGCCTGCGGCTCGTGTTCCCACAGCATTTCTCGTTCTCCCAAACTTCCACTCGTGTTTGTATAACTCGATACAAACACGGTATATGTTTTCTATTTCTTAAACGAAGGCAGGAATTACACTCAAGTAAAACAACGACAGAAAACACCGAGCTGTCTCTGCTTATGATGAGAAGCTTTATTTTTGCCAGGTAAAAATGCTCAAACAACACTTAAATGCAGTGTAGTAACGCTCGTTTTTCCGACAAGTAATCATTTGAAAGCTTGCCCCTGTGCCCGGAGTAGAACAAGTCTTTCTAAGTCTTCCTAGCGGCTGCGAGGCGTAATAACTGCAGCTCCTTTCAATTACAAGTCAGCATTTCATATTTTCATCCGCAAGCTTTGAGCTTCTTCTTTCGTAATTTTTATTGGAAAATTACATGTTTTCATGAGCCACAATGCGGCCGGATTCCTCTGGACTAGAAACCTTTACCTACTTGTAAATCCTGATTAAAGAATTAAAAAAGTGAACCGCTTTGAAGAAAAGCCACTCGAAACTGAATGCGTAGCTGAAGTCCAGTTTGTGATTGCTGCTGTCGTCTTGTTAGCCAATCAGATATGAACAATTCTAACAAGGATTGTGATTGACTTATTCTAGTGTGCTTTATCAGAGAACAGAGCAAGGTTGACGCCTCTTTTACTCCTTTGAAAAATTAAGTTTGGTTTGAAAATTCAGCGGAATGCGTGGGTAAAGTTTTGGATCCTTTGCCATAAAACAAATAAAGAAGCCTCGACTGTGCTCTGTTCTGTTGTAAAGCATTTAAGAAGGGATAGAGCAATCGAGAAGTAGGGAAAAACACTCGACTACGTCTCGTGTTTTCCCCTACACCTCTTTCGTGCTCTACCGCTTGCTGCCGCGTGCTTTACAACAGAACAGAGCACAGTCGAGGCTCTTTCATTTGTTAATTAGTCATTAAGCCATAATTATGAGCATGTTTGAAAGCATAAAATTAGGCAAACAAAACAGGTCATGAAAATGTCTTTTCAGTAGGACTTAAACAGAGAAGGTCATTATATAGGAACTAAAGATAAAAAAGCCTTAAATTTCACTGAAGGCCGAAGCGTTCTTCTGCCGGCAAATAAACTCTCTCAAGGAGAACATTATACAGAATGAATGGTAAGTGTAGCTAAAGACTCTGATTTCATGGTACTACATACAGGTAAAAAAAATCACAATAGACAGCTCAGGATTATTTACTATGGACCATGACTTGAAGCTTCCTTCGATACTTCGATACGCTTTTCTACCTTTTCAACAAACTGAATGACATCATTACTAAATATCTCAGGTTCTCCAAAGGCAGCAAAGTGGCCACCGCGAGGCATCTCTGTATACTGAACCACATCAAGGAATGAACTGTAAATCCAGGGTTCTGGGGCGGGAAGCGGTTCATGTGGAAAGTCAGCAAATCCTACTGGAACCGTAATGGGAATCCTATACACAAAAAAGAAAACATCTTTAACGTCCACACGCACTCACATTCCAAGCAAACTGGAACCAGTCTGTATCAGCGAACACCTCTGGTAAGCCATCATACCCCTCATACCCAATTATTTCCAATCTATAGCTAGAGACGAGAGACTATGATAATACTGTCTTAGTAGAGAGCAATGTCAGGCCTACTATGTTGAAAAGCTCCAATATGCACGTAAGTGACACAAGACAAGGATACTAATTAGTAATTTTCCACTGGAATGCAGTTCTAGTGACCAATTATGTTCGGTAGCCGGGTACACGAGATGCATATGCATGCATGCCCAGCCAAACAACCTCAACATTTCAACGGAACAGATTGCATACATTGCAAGATTGTTGCGCATACCTTTGGACTGCCTGTTGCAATATGTTGCAAGATCCATGTTGGATCGTGTAACAGGGTGGCGAAACATGGGTGCGTTAATTTAAGATGTTCATTATGTGCGTTTGACCAGACTTCAATACAGACTACACTGATAAATTTTTAAGAAGAGTTTGTTTGAAGAAATCGGCATAATTTACACTTTTTTGTTTGGTTCAACCACATGCAATTTTTTCCACGGATAGATTTGTTATCAGTATTTGACTGAGTAAAGCCAGACATGTTGCCAAGTTCAACATGCAGTAAATCCAGAGTTGATCAACCAACGTAGAAACTCAAATCTCGACTCCCTACACAAAACTTTTGACTTCAACACGCAGAATACCTGGTCCCAACAAAAACTGAGGCTATTTTAATAGAGAAAATTTCAATTTTCACCTTAATGCAGAACGAAGTTCATGTCTGTGCATAGTTTCATAATAGAGCCTCATGGAAGAAGCAATTGAGTGTGTTATCCAGTAGATCATCACATTCGTCAACAGTTCATCCTTTGTAAAGCAGGATTCCAAACAGATTGCAGTGTCACTAGTCAAACTACAGCCACTCCACATTGCAAACTTCTCTATTATGTATGCAGCTAGGCCAGCAGGGGAGTCATTGGTTGCTAAGGCAACAGAATGAGGACGCGTTGCTGAAAACAAACAGGACAACACATCATATGACATCTCTGATGTCATTTCACATCATAACAGTAACTAGTATCCTCTCCTAACTTAT
>JAHPZR010035996.1:0-17500 GCA_019787425.1 Platygyra sinensis
CTCCATAAAGCACTAGCATCAAGATCTTTAAAGATCCTGGTCAAGATCTTTAAGGATCTTCCAGGATCTTCAAGGATCTTTCAACTTTCTTGCCAGGATCTTCAAGGATCTTGCCAAGGATCTTGAAGGATCTTGAAGGATCCTGAAGGATCTTGACAAGATCTTAATAAGATCTTTTGCAAGATCCTCAAAGATCTTACCAAGATCCTGAAGGATCTTTAAGGATCTTCAAAGTTCCTGTTAAGATCCTTAAAGAACTTTGATAGACTTTTAGTTCTTGTCAAGATCTTTAAAGACATTTGTAAGATCTTTAAAGATCTTTGCAAGAACTTTAAAGATCTTGACAAGTTCTTGACAAGATCCTCAAAGATCTTACCAAGATCCTGAAGGATCGACCTTTAAGAATCTTCAAAGTTCCTGTTAAGATCCTTAAAGAACTTTGATAGACTTTTAGTTCTTGTCAAGATCTTCAAAGATCTTCGCAAGAACTTTAAAGATCTTTCAAGATCTTCACAAGTTCTTGCAAAGATCTTGACAAGATCTTTTGCAAGATCCTCAAAGATCTTACCAAGGTCCTGAAGGTCCTTAAAGGATCTTCAAAGTTCCTCTTAAGATCCTTAAAGAGCTTTGATAGATTTTTAGTTCTTAAATATCTAGATCTATAAAGACTTTGTAAGATCTTTGAAGATCTTTGCAACGATCTTCCAAGATCTTCAAAGCTCTTGTTGAGATCTTTAAAGGTCTTTTGCAAGATCCTCAAAGATCTCTGCAAAAATTTAAGTGTTAAACATTGCAGGAACATTAAGTGTTTTAACAGAGGATTCCCACCACACTGCAAACCAAAAAATGTTAAGTATTGACTGTAAAAGTGTATTTTATTTCTGTACTAGTTCTTACAAAAGTTGTTCTCAGTTGTGAAGCTATTATTATTTAAATTCTCTCCATATTATCTGAGGTGTTTTTCATCAATAATACAAATCTGTCAGACTAATTAAACTACAATAATTATATGTAATAATCCTTGAAGATTATATTTAATTTATTATTATTATATACAATAATCCTTGAAGATCCTGAAGGATCTTAACAAAGATCTTTGAAAGATACTTGTGAAGATTCCTCAAAGATCTTTGAAAGATCTTTACAGAATCCTCAAAGATCTTAAAGGATCCTAGCAAAGATCCTTGAAAGATCTTTCCATTAAGGATCTTTGAATTTCTTTGAAAGATCTTCAAAGATCCTTATCTTTAAGGATCCTTGGCAGGTCCTTGAGGATCTATAAAGATCCTCAAAGATCCTGTCAGGATTTTCACCAGGGCAGGACACTGTTCGCTTGTCCCTGGAGCAAGCGATAAACAGCCGCTCATGTCCGTCCGCCGAACCTTTCTCGAGTCCTCCTCCAACCCTCACATCAACTCCTTTACCACGCAGACAAGGAGCAGCCACTGCTATGGGTCTCCATCGTCCCCTGGACAGGAATCTTGAGGACAAAATCTTGCGGGGTGAGTACGTAGACTTTACCTTGTTGCTCCCCGATTCCCTGAGTCGGCCCCAGGTTCCCGAAATTCAGCTCCGTGTAGATGACTCGACCCAGGCTCCGCCTCCCCAGTATCCATGGTGCGCAAACGAAAGCCGGTGATTCACACCTTTCAGAAATGGTTGGACGCCTATACGGCCTACATGCTGGTTCTTGTTGCCTCATACCCCCGGCGTTCCCTTGAACTGTTAAAATATCAGCAGATCATAAGTAAAGCAGCCACTAAATTCAAGGGCTTAGCATTCCTTGCGTGCGACGAACAGTTCCGCCACAGGGCCGCATACGACCTCAGTATCAGCTGGGACCAGGTTGATTTTAATTAGAACTTTGGACAGTTACATTCTCCGGTCTTGCTAAGCCACGCTGTCTTCTCTGCTCCAGCCCTTACCACAGCCAAACCGACTGTCCCAGTGCAGATCCCTCAGGACTGCCCCCAAGAAACGGACCTGTCTGCTTCCGATTCAACCGGACTTCAGGATGTACCGCAAGTGCCTGTCCGTTCCGGCTAGTCTTCCGCCGTTGCCGGTCCACTACCCACTCCATCCTCAACTGCCCAAACAGCGTCACCAGGAGCCCTCAACGTCACTATAAGTCCACCAGCTCCAGTGACCGCGGCAAGAAATAAAGTAGAGCTACTTGCCAAGAACTTTTCACCCCATGTAACTACCCCTATTGATGTAGATGTTTTAGAAAGGGAACTTGATGGGCACCCCGATCGCAATTTCGTTAAAAATCTTATTAATTCGCTTCGCTATGGTACAGTGCAGCTCAGATATATCCGAACTGCGCATACGCGTATTATACGCGCGTATTTTGCGTATACGCGTATGTCAATACGCGCACATACGCACGTATATACGCGCGTATATGTCCCTTTGTTATGCATTCCCATAAGTTTCTTCATATGAAGCATTGTTGGTCAAACAAGACGTATTTTATTTTTATGGGAATGGAAAATGCTTCAAAGCGAAATTTGCATATTGGTAAAACTTCATGCCGATGAATGAAAGCTATCATATTTCGAACTTTTAATCACTTCGTAAATTCACCGGCAAACTACCGTTTCTTTGACACTTGCTTGATCTTAAGTTACGGAAAATGGGAAGAAAATTGAAACAGTCGCTTTAAGTCCCTATTTTAACACGTGAACTTTATGTTTTTACAAGGAAAGATCTGTGTTTCGGTACGTGTCGGCAAGTTGTTTGCGAAATGTTTATCTAGCGTTCTTATTAAGATCGATCTCCTCGTCGAAAAAATACATCTCCGGTTATATTTGACACAGATCATTCATTTAAACGGTAAAACGCTCTTTGCTTTACGAAAACATCGTTTATCAAAGTTTCTATGGTGTGCCTCTCACGTTTAGTTATTTTTTACTTCAAGGAAAAGTTCTGTTTTTCCGCACGTGTCGGCAACTCACTTCACTTGCGAGATGTTCATTGCCGAAGACCTAGTCAAAAATATTATATCTCCGGTTATATTTGGCACAAATCGTTCATTCAAACGGTAAAATACTCTTTCTCAAACCAAATAAATGTTTATCAAAGTTTCTGTGGCGCGCTGCTCAGATTTTTTTACTTTCTGTGTTTCGGCAGTCGCGTCGGCGGCAGGTCTGTGACTTGTGTGATCTTTATTGTCTCAAGCGTTCCGAAGACCTTGTCGAAAAAATTATATCTCCGGTTATATTTGACACAAATCGTTCATTAAAACAGTAAAATGCTCTTTCTCAAACCAAATAAATGTTTATCAAGTTTCTGTGGCGTGCTTCTCACACTGAGTTGTTTTTTACTTCAAGGAAAAGTTTTGTTTTTCGGTAGCCTGCGTAGCTGGCGGGATACGTGAGCGGGCGAGCGGCGGCAGAGCCGCCATATTCCATCGCGGGCGAAGCCCGCGAGGAATTCGCGAGCGGCGAAGCCGCGAGTGAAATTCCCGCCTGCCACATTTGATATGGTTTTTGCTTGCCGCCCACTTTTAGCACTTTTGATGGATCAATTAAAATAAGCCAATCAGAGAACGAAGTAACATGAAACATGAAACTAAGCCGAATCACGCAAACAGTCAACAGACTTGCGTGAAGAGCTACATTTGAATCCTGTGGTACCAGAGCGATCAAAGGAGGAATAAACCTATTTATCGAGCGCCAGAAACATAAGTTCGATCAGATAGCGGCAAGAAACATAAAAATTTCTCTAGACAAGCGTATAGCTTTCTCGAAGTAAAGCCATGGCAGCTCTGATGAAAAACTTACGAAGGCAAATTAAACAGTTCTAATCATAGCCGGGTCCGGCGTCACAATATAGAATGCAAGTAAGCAACACGTTTACAGAAAACGTCATATCATTGTCTCTCAAAAGCAAATGCTTCGAGAATTAAAAACATATGTTGCACAAGAAATGAGCCAAAACAATACTAACACATTGCAAATTAGAGTGGTCAAACTCGGCGAAGCGACATGTATACAACAGCAGAAATCATGCAGTCCTATATCCTCTTAAAATTTGCCATAGCACGATCTACGGCTCTGCTCTACTCTAATTTAAATTCCTCTTTGTAACATTACATGAAGTGCCCTTCATAAACACAAGTGAAGCGACAAAAGGTCGAGTGACCCGACAGAGAACCGCAAATGTACAAATGTCACGAAACCATAGAAGTCGTGCAGGTTAGTTAACCCCATTTTACACATCATCCCCCGAAATCTCTCTCCTGTTCTTACTTCAGTATAATTTTTCTCCTTTCCCCGCGGATATTCAGAGAATCCAAAGCTTCCTCTATGCATTTCTTCGCATTCTCCATTTGCAAATTAGTGTATGAAAACAAACCTTTTCCCCTGGGAAAGATGAGAGGTATAGATTAACATTTGATTGACGTTTCAGTGCTCTCAGCCAATCCGAAATTTGCGTGCACTGGTGAACGCATAATTCAGAAAACCCCACGAATTTGGGCAGGCAGGAATTCAACTCGACTCTTCACCAATCCTCTCGCGGCTTCGCTACTCGCGTTCACGGCTTCGCAACCAAAACAAATGCACTCGCGCGCGAAATGCCGCCAGCTACGCAGGCTAGTTTTTCGGCAGTCGCGTCGGCAAGTCTGTGACTTGCGTGATGTTTATTTTCTCAAGCGCCCCGAAGATCTTGTCGAACAACCTCGTTCTCCGGTAATATTTGACACAAATCGTTCATTCAAACGGTAAAATGCTCTTTCTTTAACCAAATAATTGTTTAGCAAAGTTTCTATGGCGGGCTGCTCAAGTTTAGTTACATTTTACTTCGAAAGTTCTGTATTTCGGCACACATCGGCAAGTCACTTGCGAGATGTTTAGTAAGCGTTCCGAAGACCCTGTCGAAAAAATATATCTCCGGTTCTGTTTGACACAAATCGTAAGTAAGTAAGTAAGTAAGTAAGTAACTTTATTTCAACTCGGGTTGATGAGGCTGATTCATTCAAATGGTAAAATACTCTTTCCCTAACGAAAGTTTCTACGATGCACCGCTCACATTTTGATATTTTTATCTTTCTTCAAGCAAAGTTGTGTGTTTATAATTTCGGCAGGCGTTTCCATGTTTCCAAGTCGCTTTCTTGTATCGTGTTTCCTTGTGTCGAAAAAATGTTTTCTTTCGGTTGTTCGCTCCATGAAGATGGGATTGTCGAAGTGTGTATCCCCAGTAAATTTTTGATTTAACGGCAAAATAATCTCCCGTTTAATAATATTCAGTCAGTTATAATTTTCTGTCAAAGTGCAAAAATAGTTTCAGTTAACATTTGCCAAGTCTAGTCTGAAGACATACGCGCGTATACTGTATACGCGTATTCAAAATAATGAAAACTCTATTTTGCTCTGTAGCAAGAAACAATGACCTGTTAAGCTGTGTTAAGAAAAGAAGAGACAAAAGGTTAGCTCATACATACTAATGAGGCATACGCGCATACACTGTATACGCGTATGTGCGTATATGCATACGCGTATACGCGTATTGGGCTGACGCGAATTACGCGTATATTTTGGTTCGGATATATCTGAGCTGCACTGTACACATGTCGGCTACACGGGTCCCCACAAACCAAGGGTGTCTCACATTCTCATTTCAGCTAATCAGCAACCCAATGTCCTCACTTTCAAGCTCTTTAAGGAAATTAGCTTGGGTCGTGTAGCGGGACCCTTTAATTCCTCTCCCCTCCCCAATCTGTGGGCGTGGTACCTAAGAGACATTCCTCGGAATGGCGCACAATTTACCATTTGCCCTACCCAGAAGGGGATAGTATTAACGACTACATCCCAAGGATCCCTATGCTCTCCAGTACGTTAGGGTAGACGATGCTATTCATATCCTGAAGTCCCTGGGTCCGGGTTCATTTATGGCCAAGACTGATCTTAAATCGGCCTTTCGCCTTATCCCTGTTCACCCAGAGGATTGGCACCTATTGGGTATTTACTGGCAACAACACTACTATGTCGACCTTTACCTCCCTTTCAGGCTCCGCTCGGCCCCGTTCCTATTTAATCAATTATCCGATGCCTTGGAATGGGTCTTAAAGCACAATTATGGGCTACAGCACGTCCTCCATATCCTAGACGATTTCTTCATAGCTGAGCCGTTCCGTTTCCAATGCCTGTCCAGCTTTAGTAAATTAATTCGCTTTTTCATGTCTGTCAAAGCACGCGTTGTCACCTCCAAAACCCTGGGCCCCTCCCAAATACTTGAGTTCATGGGTATTGAGCTTGATTCCACTCGTATGGAGGCCAGGCTTCCAGAGGACAAACTCCGACGCACCAGGATTTACTTAATTCCTTTGCTAAACGCCGCTCCGTGCGCCTGGTCAAATTGCAATCGCTTATCGGTACTTTGCAATTCTCATGCAAGGCGGTAGTCCCTGGGAGAACATTTTTCCAATGCATGATAAATCTGACTAGAGGGGTACCCAGCCGCTTCCACCACATCCGGTTGAACAAAGAATTCTTTAAGGACCTAACCATGTGGAATGCTTTTCTCGCGGGGTGGAATGGGCGCTCTTTCTTTTTAGACACCACTGTCACACCTTCTCCCGATTTGGAATTGCACACTGATGCCTCTGGCTCCATTGGCTTTGGGGGTTATTTCTGCAGGCAATGGTTTCAAGGTAGATGGCCCCCTCACATGCAGTTACACACTCAGGGAGTGGGGTGTAAACATTGAATGGCAGGAACTTTTCCCCATAGTGGTGGCATGTGCTATCTGGTTTCCACACTTTTCTGGGAAACACGTTCAATTTTGGTGTGATAACGAATCTGTGGTGGCCATCATAAATTCAGGCCACTCAAAGGCTCTGCGTATCATGGACCTTCTCAGGTTTCTCGTTCTCATATCTATGAAACATAATTTCTTTGTCCGGGCGCGCCATGTACATGGGGTCTCTAATGAAATTGCTGATGCTTTCTCACGCTTTCAGGACGCACGTTTCCGGGCAGCGGCTCCCAACGCAGAGCAAACCCCTTGCACCATCCCGCCTTCGCTCATGACCCTCTAAGGGATGAAGTTCAAACATACACAACTGTACGCACACTGGGGCCTAGCTTGGACTACGAACCGTACGTATGGCTCCGGGGAGAAACTCTTCATTCAATTTTGCCTTATGAATAGACTTATGTCCAGTGAAGGAGACATCCTCCCAGCTTCAGAAGGGAATCTTATTTATTTTGCCTCTTACCTTGCTAGGACAGTGAAACACAGTACTATTAAGTTTTATCTTTCTGCAGTACGTAACTTACACATTTCCTGTGGGCATGGTAATCCTCTCCATGGAAAACTACTCTTGAATAAGGTCCTAAGGGGTATCCTCCGTTACCAGGGGCGGTCTCGCATTCTCCGCCAACCCGTAACTCCGGGAGTGTTAGCCACTATCCAGCCCATTCTTTGCACTTGGTTAGGGGAGCGGGATTTCACTATGATCTGGGCTGCATTTACGTTAGCCTTCTTTGCTTTTCTCCGGTGTAGCGAATTTACTTATCCTGGGACAAACCAGTTTCGCCCTCGGTTCGACCTTTCTACCGACTGTGTATCATTTCATCCTAGTCTGGCTAGCCCACAGGAAATGTCTGTTTTCCTCAAGGCTTCTAAGACCGACGTTTACTGTCAAGGGCACGCGCTTGTTATTGCGTGCTCCCCCTCACCGGTTTGCGCAGTTACCGCTATGCGCAATTGAAGGCTTCGGTGGAAAAAGGGCGTTAGGTTTTTTACTGAAAAGTGAACTTTGTCGAAAACGCTTCAAATTTCGCATGCAGTTTTGTTTCCGTGTGTCAAACAATGTTCTGCATGTTTTTTCCCTGAAGTTTGCTTCCTTTTTGAGATATTACGTATGCAAAAAAACACATTTTTCCAAGGGCATCCTCTGGGGACCTTTTGTTGAATGGAAAACAAAAGAAACCTTTTGTTTCGCTAAGCGATCAACTCACGACAGGTTTTATTCTGGGCAAGAACTGCTCTTGGACTTTGCTGCCTGGATCGACCTGACTTCGAACGCTGATAACTGACTTGCCGCTGATATCAGTTGCGTTGGAAGTTACAGAACACGTTTTGCTTCTTTAAAACATGCTGGTGACTTACGGGTTATCAAGGCTTTATGATGCTATCAACCACCAGGCAGGCTACAAGTACTTAAAAACAATGCTTAAAGATATTAGTCGAAAGAGCTGTACTGCATCATGCATCACTTCTCTTTGCTTTGACGCTCGATCGAAATTCACGGTTGTCTCACGTCACAATAAGCCTGTATAAAAAAATCTCTCCAGATTCCCGCTGTATACGCATTTTTTTAAAATAGATATCTTCATTTTTGAAAAAAAGAAAGGAACAGAGCGAAAAAAAAAATTGAGCGACCTCGTGTCGAACCGGTGTCACGGCAAAACAAATTCGAATCTGGCCCGTTCAGCGCCTCATCCGCTTGTGCTAACGAAGCAGTAGTAAGAGCTTAAGGTATTATAGTGAGTTGATCGATTAGCGAAACAAAAGGTTTCTTTTGTTTTCCATTCAACAAAAGGTCCCCAGAGGATGCCCTTGGAAAAATGTGTTTTTTTTGCATACGTAATATCTCAAAAAGGAAGCAAACTTCAGGGAAAAAACATGCAGAACATTGTTTGACACACGGAAACAAAACTGCATGCGAAATTTGGAGCGTTTTCGACAAAGTTCACTTTTCAGTAAAAAACCTAACGCCCTTTTTCCACCGAAGCCTTCAATTGCGCATAGCGGTAACTGCGCAAACGGTGAGGGGGAGCACGCAATAACAGCGCGTGCCCTTGACAGTAACGTCGGTCTTAGAAGCCTTGAGGAAAACAGACATTTCCTGTGGGCTAGCCAGACTAGGAGAAATGATACACAGTCGGTAGAAAGGTCGAACCGAGGGCGAAACTGGTTTGTCCCGGATAAGTAAATTTGCTACACCGGAGAAAGGCAAAGAAGGCTAATGTAAATGCAGCCCAGATCATAGTGAAATCCCGCTCCCCTAACAAAGTGCGAAGAATGGGCTGGATAGCGGCTAATACTTCCGGAGTTACGGGTTGGCGGAGACCGCCCCTGGTAACGAAGGATACCCCTTAGGACCTTATTCAAGAGTAGTTTACCATGGAGAGGATTACCATGCCCACAGGAAATGTGTAAGTTACGTACTGCAGAAAGATATTAACTTAATGGTACTATGTTTCACTGTCCTAGCAAGGTAAGAGGCAAAATAAATAAGAGTCCCTTCTGAAGTTGGGAGGATGTCTCCTTCGCTGGACATAAGTTTATTCATAAGGCAAAATTGAATGAAGCGTTTCTCCCCGGAGCCATACGTACGGTTCGTAGTCCAAGCTAGGCCCCAATGTGCGTATGTTTGAACTTCATCCCTTAGAGGGTCATGAGCGAAGGCGGGATGGTGCAAGGGGTTTGCTCTGCGTTGGGAGCCGCTGCCCGGAAACGTGCGTCCTGAAAGCGTGAGAGAGCGTCAGCAATTTCATTAGAGACCCCAGGTACATGGTGTGCCCGGACAAAGAAATTATGTTTCATGGATATGAGAACAAGAAACCTGAGAAGGTCCATGATATGCGGAGCCTTTGAGTGGCCTGAATTTATGATGGCCACCACAGATTCGTTATCACACCAAAATTGAACGCGTTTCCCAGAAAAGTGTGGAAACCAGATAGCGCATGCCACCACTATTGGGAAAAGTTCCTGCCATTCAATGCTTATAGCCCGCTCCCTGTGTAACTGCATGTGAGGGGGCCATCTACCCTGAAACCATTGCCCGCGGAAATAACCCCCAAAGCCAATGGAGCCAGAGGCATCAGTGTACAATTCCAAATCGGGAGAAGATGTGACAGTGGTGTCTAAAAAGAAAGAGCGCCCATTCCACCCCACGAGAAAAGCTTTCCACATGGTTAGGTCCTTAAAGAATTCTTTGTTCAACCGGATGTGGTGGAAGCGGCTGGGTACCCCTCTAGTCAGATTTATCATGCGTTGCAAAAATGTTCTCCCAGGGACTACCGCCTTGCATGCGAATTGCAAAGTACCGATAAGCGATTGCAATTCGACCAGGCGCACGGAGCGCCATTTAGCAAAGGAATTAAGTAAATCCTGGGCGCGTCGGAGTTTGTCCTCTGGAAGCCTGGCCTCCATGCGAGTGGAATCAAGCTCAATACCCATGAACTCAGTATTTGGGAGGGGCCCAGGGTTTTGGAGGTAACGACGGGTGCTTTGACAGACATGAAAAAGTGAAGTAATTTACTAAAGCTGGACAGGCATTGGAAACGGGACGGCTCAGCTATGAAGAAATCGTCTAGGATATGGAGGATGTGCTGTAGCCCATAATTGTGCTTTGAGACCCATTCCAAGGCATCGGATAATTGATTAAATAGGAACGGGGCAGAGCGGAGCCCAAAAGGGAGGTAAAGGTCGACATAGTAGTGTTGTTGCCAGTAAATACCCAATAGGTGCCAATCCTCTGGGTGAACGGGATAAGGCGAAAGGCCGATTTAAGATCAGTCTTGGCCATAAACGAACCCGAACCCAGGGACTTAAGGATGTGAATAGCATCGTCTACCCTAACGTACTGGAGAGCATAGGGATCCTTGGGGATGTAGTCGTTAATACTATCCCCTTCTGGGTAGGACAAATGGTAGATTGTGCGCCATTCCGAGGAATGTTTCTTAGGTACCACGCCCACAGGGTGACACTGTAGATTGGGAAGGGGAGAGGAATTAAAGGGTCCCGCTACACGACCCAAGCTAATTTCCTTAACAAGGTTGGAAGTGACGACATCGGGTTGCTGATTAGCGGAAATGAGATTGCGAGACACCCTTGGTTTGTGGGGACCCGTGTAGCCGACATGTATACAGTGCAGCTCAGATATATCCGAACCAAAATATACGCGTAATTCGCGTCAGCCCAATACGCGTATACGCGTATGCATATACGCACATACGCGTATACAGTGTATGCGCGTATGCCTCATTAGTATGTATGAGCTAACCTTTTGTCTCTTCTTTTCTTAACACAGCTTAACAGGTCATTGTTTCTTGCTACAGAGCAAAATAGAGTTTTCATTATTTTGAATACGCGTATACAGTATACGCGCGTATGTCTTCAGACTAGACTTGGCAAATGTTAACTGAAACTATTTTTGCACTTTGACAGAAAATTATAACTGACTGAATATTATTAAACGGGAGATTATTTTGCCGTTAAATCAAAAATTTACTGGGGATACACACTTCGACAATCCCATCTTCATGGAGCGAACAACCGAAAGAAAACATTTTTTCGACACAAGGAAACACGATACAAGAAAGCGACTTGGAAACATGGAAACGCCTGCCGAAATTATAAACACACAACTTTGCTTGAAGAAAGATAAAAATATCAAATGTGAGCGGTGCATCGTAGAAACTTTCGTTAGGGAAAGAGTATTTTACCATTTGAATGAATCAGCCTCATCAACCCGAGTTGAAATAAAGTTACTTACTTACTTACTTACTTACTTACGATTTGTGTCAAACAGAACCGGAGATATATTTTTTCGACAGGGTCTTCGGAACGCTTACTAAACATCTCGCAAGTGACTTGCCGATGTGTGCCGAAATACAGAACTTTCGAAGTAAAATGTAACTAAACTTGAGCAGCCCGCCATAGAAACTTTGCTAAACAATTATTTGGTTAAAGAAAGAGCATTTTACCGTTTGAATGAACGATTTGTGTCAAATATTACCGGAGAACGAGGTTGTTCGACAAGATCTTCGGGGCGCTTGAGAAAATAAACATCACGCAAGTCACAGACTTGCCGACGCGACTGCCGAAAAACTAGCCTGCGTAGCTGGCGGCATTTCGCGCGCGAGTGCATTTGTTTTGGTTGCGAAGCCGTGAACGCGAGTAGCGAAGCCGCGAGAGGATTGGTGAAGAGTCGAGTTGAATTCCTGCCTGCCCAAATTCGTGGGGTTTTCTGAATTATGCGTTCACCAGTGCACGCAAATTTCGGATTGGCTGAGAGCACTGAAACGTCAATCAAATGTTAATCTATACCTCTCATCTTTCCCAGGGGAAAAGGTTTGTTTTCATACACTAATTTGCAAATGGAGAATGCGAAGAAATGCATAGAGGAAGCTTTGGATTCTCTGAATATCCGCGGGGAAAGGAGAAAAATTATACTGAAGTAAGAACAGGAGAGAGATTTCGGGGATGATGTGTAAAATGGGGTTAACTAACCTGCACGACTTCTATGGTTTCGTGACATTTGTACATTTGCGGTTCTCTGTCGGGTCACTCGACCTTTTGTCGCTTCACTTGTGTTTATGAAGGGCACTTCATGTAATGTTACAAAGAGGAATTTAAATTAGAGTAGAGCAGAGCCGTAGATCGTGCTATGGCAAATTTTAAGAGGATATAGGACTGCATGATTTCTGCTGTTGTATACATGTCGCTTCGCCGAGTTTGACCACTCTAATTTGCAATGTGTTAGTATTGTTTTGGCTCATTTCTTGTGCAACATATGTTTTTAATTCTCGAAGCATTTGCTTTTGAGAGACAATGATATGACGTTTTCTGTAAACGTGTTGCTTACTTGCATTCTATATTGTGACGCCGGACCCGGCTATGATTAGAACTGTTTAATTTGCCTTCGTAAGTTTTTCATCAGAGCTGCCATGGCTTTACTTCGAGAAAGCTATACGCTTGTCTAGAGAAATTTTTATGTTTCTTGCCGCTATCTGATCGAACTTATGTTTCTGGCGCTCGATAAATAGGTTTATTCCTCCTTTGATCGCTCTGGTACCACAGGATTCAAATGTAGCTCTTCACGCAAGTCTGTTGACTGTTTGCGTGATTCGGCTTAGTTTCATGTTTCATGTTACTTCGTTCTCTGATTGGCTTATTTTAATTGATCCATCAAAAGTGCTAAAAGTGGGCGGCAAGCAAAAACCATATCAAATGTGGCAGGCGGGAATTTCACTCGCGGCTTCGCCGCTCGCGAATTCCTCGCGGGCTTCGCCCGCGATGGAATATGGCGGCTCTGCCGCCGCTCGCCCGCTCACGTATCCCGCCAGCTACGCAGGCTACCGAAAAACAAAACTTTTCCTTGAAGTAAAAAACAACTCAGTGTGAGAAGCACGCCACAGAAACTTGATAAACATTTATTTGGTTTGAGAAAGAGCATTTTACTGTTTTAATGAACGATTTGTGTCAAATATAACCGGAGATATAATTTTTTCGACAAGGTCTTCGGAACGCTTGAGACAATAAAGATCACACAAGTCACAGACCTGCCGCCGACGCGACTGCCGAAACACAGAAAGTAAAAAAATCTGAGCAGCGCGCCACAGAAACTTTGATAAACATTTATTTGGTTTGAGAAAGAGTATTTTACCGTTTGAATGAACGATTTGTGCCAAATATAACCGGAGATATAATATTTTTGACTAGGTCTTCGGCAATGAACATCTCGCAAGTGAAGTGAGTTGCCGACACGTGCGGAAAAACAGAACTTTTCCTTGAAGTAAAAAATAACTAAACGTGAGAGGCACACCATAGAAACTTTGATAAACGATGTTTTCGTAAAGCAAAGAGCGTTTTACCGTTTAAATGAATGATCTGTGTCAAATATAACCGGAGATGTATTTTTTCGACGAGGAGATCGATCTTAATAAGAACGCTAGATAAACATTTCGCAAACAACTTGCCGACACGTACCGAAACACAGATCTTTCCTTGTAAAAACATAAAGTTCACGTGTTAAAATAGGGACTTAAAGCGACTGTTTCAATTTTCTTCCCATTTTCCGTAACTTAAGATCAAGCAAGTGTCAAAGAAACGGTAGTTTGCCGGTGAATTTACGAAGTGATTAAAAGTTCGAAATATGATAGCTTTCATTCATCGGCATGAAGTTTTACCAATATGCAAATTTCGCTTTGAAGCATTTTCCATTCCCATAAAAATAAAATACGTCTTGTTTGACCAACAATGCTTCATATGAAGAAACTTATGGGAATGCATAACAAAGGGACATATACGCGCGTATATACGTGCGTATGTGCGCGTATTGACATACGCGTATACGCAAAATACGCGCGTATAATACGCGTATGCGCAGTTCGGATATATCTGAGCTGCACTGTACCATAGCGAAGCGAATTAATAAGATTTTTAACGAAATTGCGATCGGGGTGCCCATCAAGTTCCCTTTCTAAAACATCTACATCAATAGGGGTAGTTACATGGGTGAAAAGTTCTTGGCAAGTAGCTCTACTTTATTTCTTGCCGCGGTCACTGGAGCTGGTGGACTTATAGTGACGTTGAGGGCTCCTGGTGACGCTGTTTGGGCAGTTGAGGATGGAGTGGGTAGTGGACCGGCAACGGCGGAAGACTAGCCGGAACGGACAGGCACTTGCGGTACATCCTGAAGTCCGGTTGAATCGGAAGCAGACAGGTCCGTTTCTTGGGGGCAGTCCTGAGGGATCTGCACTGGGACAGTCGGTTTGGCTGTGGTAAGGGCTGGAGCAGAGAAGACAGCGTGGCTTAGCAAGACCGGAGAATGTAACTGTCCAAAGTTCTAATTAAAATCAACCTGGTCCCAGCTGATACTGAGGTCGTATGCGGCCCTGTGGCGGAACTGTTCGTCGCACGCAAGGAATGCTAAGCCCTTGAATTTAGTGGCTGCTTTACTTATGATCTGCTGATATTTTAACAGTTCAAGGGAACGCCGGGGGTATGAGGCAACAAGAACCAGCATGTAGGCCGTATAGGCGTCCAACCATTTCTGAAAGGTGTGAATCACCGGCTTTCGTTTGCGCACCATGGATACTGGGGAGGCGGAGCCTGGGGTCGAGTCATCTACACGGAGCTGAATTTCGGGAACCTGGGGCCGACTCAGGGAATCGGGGAGCAACAAGGTAAAGTCTACGTACTCACCCCGCAAGATTTTGTCCTCAAGATTCCTGTCCAGGGGACGATGGAGACCCATAGCAGTGGCTGCTCCTTGTCTGCGTGGTAAAGGAGTTGATGTGAGGGTTGGAGGAGGACTCGAGAAAGGTTCGGCGGACGGACATGAGCGGCTGTTTATCGCTTGCTCCAGGGACAAGCGAACAGTGTCCTGCCCTGGTGAAAATCCTGACAGGATCTTTGAGGATCTTTATAGATCCTCAAGGACCTGCCAAGGATCCTTAAAGATAAGGATCTTTGAAGATCTTTCAAAGAAATTCAAAGATCCTTAATGGAAAGATCTTTCAAGGATCTTTGCTAGGATCCTTTAAGATCTTTGAGGATTCTGTAAAGATCTTTCAAAGATCTTTGAGGAATCTTCACAAGTATCTTTCAAAGATCTTTGTTAAGATCCTTCAGGATCTTCAAGGATTATTGTATATAATAATAATAAATTAAATATAATCTTCAAGGATTATTACATATAATTATTGTAGTTTAATTAGTCTGACAGATTTGTATTATTGATGAAAAACACCTCAGATAATATGGAGAGAATTTAAATAATAATAGCTTCACAACTGAGAACAACTTTTGTAAGAACTAGTACAGAAATAAAATACACTTTTACAGTCAATACTTAACATTTTTTGGTTTGCAGTGTGGTGGGAATCCTCTGTTAAAACACTTAATGTTCCTGCAATGTTTAACACTTAAATTTTTGCAGAGATCTTTGAGGATCTTGCAAAAGACCTTTAAAGATCTCAACAAGAGCTTTGAAGATCTTGGAAGATCGTTGCAAAGATCTTCAAAGATCTTACAAAGTCTTTATAGATCTAGATATTTAAGAACTAAAAATCTATCAAAGCTCTTTAAGGATCTTAAGAGGAACTTTGAAGATCCTTTAAGGACCTTCAGGACCTTGGTAAGATCTTTGAGGATCTTGCAAAAGATCTTGTCAAGATCTTTGCAAGAACTTGTGAAGATCTTGAAAGATCTTTAAAGTTCTTGCGAAGATCTTTGAAGATCTTGACAAGAACTAAAAGTCTATCAAAGTTCTTTAAGGATCTTAACAGGAACTTTGAAGATTCTTAAAGGTCGATCCTTCAGGATCTTGGTAAGATCTTTGAGGATCTTGTCAAGAACTTGTCAAGATCTTTAAAGTTCTTGCAAAGATCTTTAAAGATCTTACAAATGTCTTTAAAGATCTTGACAAGAACTAAAAGTCTATCAAAGTTCTTTAAGGATCTTAACAGGAACTTTGAAGATCCTTAAAGATCCTTCAGGATCTTGGTAAGATCTTTGAGGATCTTGCAAAAGATCTTATTAAGATCTTGTCAAGATCCTTCAGGATCCTTCAAGATCCTTCAAGATCCTTGGCAAGATCCTTGAAGATCCTGGCAAGAAAGTTGAAAGATCCTTGAAGATCCTGGAAGATCCTTAAAGATCTTGACCAGGATCTTTAAAGATCTTGATCAAGATCCTCACAAAGATCCTCGTGAAGATCCTCGAAGATCCTTGAAGATCCATCAAAGAGTTTCACCAGGGTGTATGGCAGCCATTTAGGCATCTGTGAACGGGCCAGGCTGTGAGTCGGTCGGAATGTTTTGTGGGGCTGACAACCCGAACGAAGCCAGGTGAATGTCGTCCTCCTCGAAGCCATCGACAGAACCAACTGACGAAGATTTGTCACCGACATCGTTGAGCACCCTATCGGCGTTTGTGGCATCGGCGTGACGGGACGAGTTGCAGTTGCTTTCGTACTCCTTGCAGTACGTTTTTGTACGCGTCCGGAGGATGGTGGCTTGGCTGGGCACGGTTGTATTGCTGTCTTTAAATGCTGCCCATTATGGGTAGATTGGTGGCCTGAAGGCGAAGGCGAAGAACTTCTGTCGATAGAGATGCAAGATTCTCCGGACGGTGTTGGTGAACGCATGCGACTTTTCGAGTGTCACGTGGACGAGCCATAATAAAAATGTTTCTAACGTAAAGGTACTTCTTACAGTAGCTAAAAGAGCTTAGAGAATGACACTTTGGACTATGCCAGCACTTTATACAGAGACTGATGTCTAGAACTAAACCAATGGCGATTAATGTACCATCGAATACAAAAGCTTGTTCAATGCTTTAGCGGGACATGAATAGGGCTAGTTGTTACTTTTAGCCATACAAAACTAATGATATATATGTAGCTGCCAGTATTGCAACATTGACACAGAAATGCCATTGTATATACCAAAGTATGAATGCACTTTCAACAGAGACTATGAATGTACATTCATGTCTCGTATTCGTTACGCAATATAAACAAACTAACGTGACAGTAGAACTTAAGGCTTAACATGTCACGCTCCATTGACTGCGTTTTACAATGCTGTTGTAAAATTCTATATATTGAAAGCAAGGAAAGCTAATAAGGAATAACTTCTCTGCCAAATCTTGAGGAATTTCACCGAAGGAAATTCGAGAAATCTGATAAGGATTTTTCTATTTTTTCAGCTTGAGCAGTGGCAATTACGTCATCAGAATAGGAACTCGCCAAGAT
>JAHPZR010035996.1:22500-39055 GCA_019787425.1 Platygyra sinensis
AGGTCAGCGCGTTTGCAACTTTAAACCATGCTGTGGAAAAGACGTAAAGGGGCTACGATTTCAAAGGATTAAAATTAAACTTAAAGCAAATAGAAATATGAACTACACAATTTACGTTGCGAGTTTTTCCTCGATACCAGAACTTTGTGAAAAAGACCATTATCCGGTTTATGGACAGTTAGTGGAAAAAAGCACATATGTAATGTGACTTAACTCTGAAATGATGGCTCAGAAAAGTTCAAAATTCATCAAATAACAAAAAAACACTTCGTAGTCCTGAATGCATACCTCATTTTAAAAGCTTCTTGGCCTCGCGGTATTCCTGTTTCAGTTTGGGGTCCTTCTTAAAATCCTGCAGAGCGGTTTCTAAACACAAAACAAACAGAAGCGGGGATTATCAAGAGTACAAATACTGTAGGAAAACTGTACCTGTTCACTTCACAAGACCTAAGCTTGTTTATATTGTAATCTATTTTAATCCTTGCTCGCCGTTGTTAGTCGTCGTCGTAGATAATGAACTCTAATCATATGAAGCGCATGCTCTAGGAAAAACCAAGGTATCGAACTCTGTGTGTGTTTTTTTTAATTACCTACATGCATGTAGGCTTGTTTTTGCTCTTGCGTTAGCGTTTTAATATGGCCAGGGAATGATCTTCAACAATCGAGATTTCTATCACATTTTATAGTTCGCACTAAATTTTCTCGAGTTCTTATTGGCTAAAATGATCACGCGAACACAATAGTGTTCATCTGCAGAGAGACACTACAAACCCACTGTGCCCGTCCGAGGAAAATACCTGGATGGATAGTACTCGACCGGGAAAATTTTTTTTGCAAACAAGCAGGATTATAGAAAATAAACAATTGAAACTATTAGGTTGGTATTAGGTGGGTTTTTGCCTGTTTTCTTTTAAATTTTCAATTTCAGATATTTCGCCCTAGAAATCGAGAGCAACTAAGCTAATTGTTTTAGTGTCCATCTAACTAGTCGTTCTAAAACGTTGTCTAAAATTTTCTTTCACAGCACGTCCGAGAACGGCCCGAAAGAAACGGACCGCCATTGTGTTTCAAAAAATTCAGAATGCCCTACACTTTTCACTATTTACGAACAGGAATAAATAGCGAGTAGCGTAAGCAAATCACAGTTGAAGTTCAAGTTTCAAGCAAATAAGAGAACGGGCAATTCGTGAAGTGAACACCGAGTACATCACAGTAAAACGTATAAATAGGAGTCACTGAAACTAACCTAAGTTTGATTCCTTTTGTCTTAGATTGGCACTCTCATTTTGTCTAGGATGCCCTCCAAGTTCTTCGCCTTTGCTCCATGGCCGCGAACTTGGATCCCGTCGATGTTGACACCAGTCTGGTACAGATAGACAATGGTGAACCTATGAGGCTTATTCCGATAGACTTATGAATTCCACTCCCGGGGGAGGGGGTATTGTATCTTCTCAAGTCCTCCTTGGGGGTGGGGAACAGGGGAGGAAACGAAGAGAAATGGGTGGAAAGGAAAGGGGAAATCACGTTTAAGCAACATGATTTGGCTATGAGAAAACAAGATGATGTTATGTATGGGTTAGCCGATGAAAAGCCTTCTATTTAATTTGATTCTAGCTTTTCATGTAATTTCAAAGTTGGGATGAAAAAATGGGTGACAAGCCACCAAAACTGTTACCACACGAGGATACAGTCTCTCCAACAAAGAGCCCACAAAGAGCACCAAATGTTAACTTACCTTAACCTTTTTAACTCTTCTTTCTTTGTATGTTCCGTGTGGCTCACTGAAGATCAGTGGATGAGCCAGAGCGTAGTTCAGGGCTCTAACGTTTCCCTGGAGGTCTTTTGGTACCACAATGTCAGGGTCTTCTGTATCGACGTCTAACAACTCTTCGTAGCCTTTATACTTAGTTTCTACGCTAAATGGACGCTCTTTTTCTTTCTTTGTTTTTTCTTAGGCGCTTCAACACCTTGTTCGTCGCCATGTTCGTCAATCTGCCAAGGGAGCATCAACGAAAGAACGTTTCAGGCTGCGTTGCTGACTTAAAAGAGAATTTCAATAACCATAAAAGCGACGCCGAGGGCAACGGCTATTTAACAAATAAAGAAGCCTGAGCCGTGTATTACACTGTGATAAAAACGCAACGGGCATTTGAGAACACGAGAGAAATGTAGAAAACACGAGCCCCAGGCGAGTGTTTCCTACATTTCTCAAGTATTCTCAAATGTCCATACATACACCTTCATTCAAAAATTTTGAAAAGGAGAGTTTGGAGGTTAACCCTATATTACAACTCACCTGAGTGTTTTATCGCTGACAGAGTGATGCACTGCTCAGACTTTCTCATTTGCTTTATGATATGGATTTTACACGCGCTAAACTACAAAACACGCTTTTTCTATGTTTTATGTAATATATCAATCACCAGAAACAATGTTTCATCGGGATATCCAAACACCGAGGAGAGAGTTGAAAATACGACTCACAGCGGAGTATTTTTGACGAAATTCGAGGTGTTTGGATAGCCGATGAAACACTGTCTCGAGTATTTGATATATCATCTCAATCGAAACAAAAACTAAAGAGTAAACGTATAAGTAAAATCATCCCTGAAATGTATGCTTATTAAGACCTAGCCTGCGTAGCTGGCGGGATTCGTGAGCGGGCGAGCGGCGAAGCCGCCATATTCCCTCGCGTTAACGGCTTCGCTACCAAACAAAAGCACTCGCGCGCGAAATCCCGCCAGCTACGCAAGCTAATTAAGACCAGGGGCCTGTTTCTCGAAGCTCCCGGCAATTACCGGGCCCGTTAAACTGTTTTGTTTTCCATTCCAGATAAGAGTTTCAAGAATTTTGAAAACTGTACAGTAAAGTTATAAGCTAAATAAACAAAATAGACCTCATTAGAGGTCAGAACACACCCTACTTTTCTTGAGACTTCGACTTCAAAATATGATTTCGGGCCGTTAAGTTACCGGGTCTTTCGAGAAACGGGCCCCAGGTATCCAAACCTCCTTCACGTTTGTGATTTTCTTTGTTTTAACGCGATGAATTATTAATGAGTTTGAGAAACTGATAAAACATGGGGTTTTGACCAATCAGAGCACGCGCAGGGTCCTATCTATATTATAATAAAAATTAAATTAATTTTATACATGTATTTTACCTACGAATCTGGCGATGCTCTAAAGTCATTAAGTTAATGTTTCTCGCGGTCAAAAGTAAATGGAGTCAAAAAAATATGGAACATGGCGCTCAATTCCACATTGTTGGATGTAGCTTGCATTTGCATTTTTATTTGTAAATAGGTACTGAAAAACCCTTTTGGGAGTATTTATTAAAGTTTATTATTATTATTATTATTATTATTATTATTATTATTATTATTATTATTCTTTATCATATAAATTATTATCACTGAGAATAAGTAAGTATAATAATAATAATAATAACTCAAATGTTCTTTTAGCCTTTCTTTTTAATCTTGTAATTTATTGTGATGTTTTAATAAAGTTTGATTATTTTTTAAAAAAAAAATTATTATTATTATTATTATTATTATTATTATTATTATTATTATAATGATAATAATAAAAATAGAGAAGAATAAAATGACCTTCTTGGTGCACGTCCTCCAGACAAGTAGAATAAGGTCTTTTTAAGTTGTTGTTTTGCGGAAGACGCAAAAGAAATGTACCAAGAACTATAACGGACGTGCACAACCACTGTTTTTACGATAACTGCAGAAATTCACGCGCACTCATTGGCTAAGTTTTATTGTCAATAAGCGGACAGACACATGAATTTAGTAGTAGTAGTAGTAGTAGTAGTAATTTATTTATCCACATTTCACATATGAGTACAATTAACTCGTTTTAACGTGAACGTGCTATATAATATAACTACATCATAAAGTAAAATGGGAAATCAAGATATATATATAGGAAATAAATAGGCAACATTAAAATTAAGTGGAGACAAGCCATAGATAAATCAAACTATGTACAAAAGTTAAATATATAGGAAATATATAGGAAATAAATATATAGGAAAAAAAAAATAGGCAACATTAAAAGTAAGTGGAGACAAGCCATAGATAAGTCAAACTATGTACAAAAGTTACAATCACACTCCATTCTGGTAGTCAAATTGACTTCGTCCAGCATTGATTTAAAAATATTAAGAGATGGAGCTCTCCTTACATAGTCAGGTATACCTCATGTGTTAGAAATTGTCAAAGTAGTCCGCGGATCCACTCGGCTATCGCCTCGTGGATCCACAGCTACTTTGACAATGTCATGACGAAATTCATGATCAATAACAGGACAGACGCATGAAAAATTGACGTCAATTTGTTAAATGTACCACATATTAAACCTTTTGTTTAGCGACGTTCCCGTTGCCGTTGTGGTTTTCGTAAACACCCTAAGCGTGAGGTGCATAACACAGGCGAAAGCCTTTTCCTCAAAAAGAAAGGAAGGAAAAAGAAGAGAAAAGAAAGGTGTCTTACTTGGGTCATGAAAAATCTATCATCAGCGTGTAGCTGCTCATCTGCATGAGGTTGATGTCGACCATCAGCAGTCCTGACGCTTTCACCAACAGTAGCTTCTCCGTCAGTCTTCACCGTCTGCCTGGTTGTGTGACCAGACTGATCATGCACTGATTCAGGAAACTCCGGAGGCATACTGTAAGTACGGTCGAAAGGAGGGCGTTCGTCTCTTGGTGTCTTCTCAGTGGCGCCAGGCGCAGTAGAGAGCTTCCTTGGGGTGGTAGGCTGTCGCTGTCGTCCCGTAGGAGGAGCTGATCCTATCGGTGGCAATGTCTTGTAAGGTGGTCCAACATACGCGATTGACTTTGGTTCAGGAGGAGCTTCCAGCATTGCCAGATTTTGCTTCTTCGGCATGGGGGAAGAGTGTCTTTCACCTTTTGTTTATAACAGAGGAAAACAGTTTCAAGTAAACGTTAAACAAATGAACGATAGGCAATTAAAGACATGTACAGGGGGCTTCATGGTGGATGTGGAGAAACACGCAAACTAAAAAAACGTTCTAGGGATATTCAAGTAGTATTTTGTGAGGCTCTGCTGAGCAATGGAAACCTTTTTATAGTTCTACATTGCATTGTCGCCCGGTATTGAGTACTGCATGCTGTATCATAGTTTTAAGTAAAAGATGGACTTAATCCTGAAATTCGAATTTCAAGGACTAACTTCACGCCGCACAGCACCTTTTACGGATGGACATGAACCCATTCCAAGGACTTTGATGTAATTTTAAAGAGCTTACCTTTCTGTGAGTATTTGCAAGATTCACAATCGGCTTAGGTCTTTTTGGAGGCTTTTGTCTGTGAGAAGAAAACAGAAACATGACACGTGTGTAAGTTCACAAATTAAAAGCACTTTAACTTTGTTTTGCTAGGGAGAAAGGTTTACAACGTGCAATGATAGGAAGAGCCAAATGGAAATCAAACCCATGTCCGGTGTGATTAGGAAAAATACACTGTAAATGGTACAACGTAAGTACAAAATAGTCAAAGTTAGTCTACTTGTAAGCAGTTAGCGGCATGAGGCAATCTAGTCAGACATATGATAGAAAATTGCGCCAGTTTTTATGGTTCACTGATTTGTAAGTCATTAAAGATCATGCAAACAAATTGTTTCATTTTGTACAAATAAAACGACTTGGCAGTAAAGATCACCTACCTGAATATCCTTACTCCTTTTAATCTTCCAAGTTGAAATGAAAGTGTGGGTGGGTCACCTTTGAAAGCTGTTGTAAGTGGATTACCCCACACAACAAGTTCTCTGAGGGAAGGCCAAGTCATCAGTGCCAAGAGACCTTCTTCTTCAAAGATAAGGTTGTTTGCCAAATTCAAGTGCAGAAGACGTGAAAATGGCATTGGTGGATTGTACCTGTCACCTGAAAATCAAAGAAAAACAATTATTTTACTTGTCTTTTGAATTGATATAATTTGTGCAGTTCCAAATACACTAAATTATAATCCATCAAATCTTTTTGCTTTCGCACGATTGGTCTAAACGCGTCACATGACCGAATATCCCCCAGCTAAAAACTGGGGGATATCCGAGAAATATACCCCAATTTTCAAAACAGCGCGCATTGCGTAAAAGATTTGAAGGATAATTAACACGATAGTCTGCATTTGGGGCGAAACTATGCTCGGATATTTGTCCTTGGACATTATCTGTTCCTCGAAGCTCACAGTTTTCCTTGAGCTACGCTCTCAGAAAACTGTTCGCTCCTCGGAACAGATAATGTCCGCAGACAAATATCCTGGCATATTTTCGCGCCAAATGGAGACTATTGTTTATGTATCCATAATAATTATTTCATCTACAGAAGGGATTGGAAATTCCTGGGGTTGGGCACTGGGTATTCTATAAGACCAAACAAAACATTGAAAGAAGTGTAAATGAGTGAAGTTTAATTGGAATTTCCAGAACAAACTACAGTAGTCATATTTCCATACAAGTGTTCATCGGTGATGCTTGATTGACTACGAAGTGAAAGAAAAAGCAACAACACAACAGTAATTATGTAAGGTCGTGGCTGTTTCTAACACATGAGGTATACAATACTGACAACAGACATGTGAGTGAGTGCAAAATCTAAATTGTACATGATCATTTCTATGGGTTTATGTTTTTAGTACTCAACAAGTTACCTAGCAGCAAAGGATCCTCAGTCAAGGTGCTAGAGGCTGGTTTAATTTCAGGCCGATTCCTTTCCTCTCCTCGTTCATGATCCACAAGGTTCCGGATTAGCATGCCATCTACTTCATCATCTAGAGCGAGTTCATCAACATTTTCTTTGCCTTGATCACACGTTGATTCTTCCTCTTTTTGCATCTCTTTCTCATCTTCTTCAAGAACATCAGGCAAAGAGCTCTCAACAGTCTTTGTATTTTCTTGTCTTGAAGTATTCTCTTCATGCACTCGAGCACCCAGTAACCGAAGATGGGGAATAGAAGATATCTCATTGTGCTCCAAGTTAAGGTATTTTAGTCTGTTGACGATTAAAACAAGAATACAAAAGTTATGAAATTCGTTTGGAAAAGCAAATTAAATAAAGCAGCCACACAAATCTAAAGCCTTACTTTTTAAGCCCTGCCAGGCTTGCAAATGTAGACAGGTCTGTAAGTTCATTGTGATCAAGGTACAAATTTTCCAAAGCAGGAAATCTCTGTCTCCTCTCTTGAGATTCCACTGTCCCTGAACTGTGAGAAAGGAGAAAAAAGGTTTACTGGACATCACAATTGTGAGAGGCGCGGTGGCCTCATGGTTAGTGCGCTTGACTCGAGAGCGAGCAGTCTGGGTTTGACCTCTGGCTGGGAACATTGTGTTGTGTTCTTGAATTGGGCAAGACTGTAACTGTCACAGTGCCTCTCTCCACCCAGGTGTATAAATGGGTAGTTGGCGAATTTAATGCTGGGGGCAACCCTGCGATGGACTAGCATCCAAACCAGGGGGAGTAGAAATACTCCTAGTCGCTTCATGCTGCAGAAAACTCTCTGTTGGCTCTGCCTGTGACCTCCACAGGGGATCATAGGCAAAGCCAAGAGAGAGGAGGTAGACCTCCAAGGCTAAAATATGCATTAATAGGAATTGCAAAGCTGCCTTAAAGCTCTGATTTCCAGATGAGTATAATGGGCTGACTTCAAAGCAAACAAGTCTCTAAATGGATATTTCTAGAGCAACACAGTAATTGAAGGGGTGAGTGGAATAAAGCCCTAAGTGACTTTTGGAAAATTTTGAGGCAGCTACGATTGAAATACCTACCAGCAATTTTCAAAGTTTACATGTACTCTGGTTTTAGTTATTGTTTCAAAAGAACTAGTAGGTATTATTAGTTCTTTTTAGACAATAATGAAGACAAGAGTAAACTGTAACAAGCGCAGTTGTAGGTATTTCAATCCTACCTGCCTCAACATTTTCCAAAAGTCACTTAGGGCTTTTAATTCCACTCACCCCTTCAATTGTAATGATCCAATTCAAGTGGATATAGTGTAAAGGGATGCTCAAGCCGGAGTGGATTGGCCAGACCTTGTGGAGGTCACTGAACAAGATGAGATCAACTGATAAGGGGAAAAGACCTGCCTTCTGGGCAGCACAGTGGCTCACACTGCTGGAGTTGCCCACATAGTGTGTAAGCAATACTATGTCTGCAATCCTTTGTATGCATTTAACATTACTTTCTTTTCATGGGAGGGTAAAGGCCATCCCAGATTACTCCTTCTCATTTTGTCCCATTTATTGCCTTAACAGTTTACTCTGAAAGCCAGTACTGATTTATGCAGGCAAGCACAATTCAGGTTAAAGAGAGCAACTGCCCTAGGAAGCAACTTAACCCACTATAAATAGAGTCCAGAATTTAAACCTGGACAGCTGCCTGCAGTGGCAGATCCAGACCTTGAGCTAAAAGGGGACTGGGGGGGGGGGGGGAAGTGAGGGGCACCCTCCCCTCTCACCAGGGCCCTTCCCCTAGATCTGCTGCTGACCTGATCGGGAAATATCTCGATTAATGCAAACACATTGTAACCATTTGATGAATGGGTCAGTATCAACAATATACATATACAGCATGATGCATGCACTTTGATTACACAACTTTACTGATCAAAAGTGTATGTGCTACGTGTACATGTATTTTGTTAGTTTTAAAAGCAGAAAAGAAGAGAGCATGCAGGTATTAAGTAAGAGTGCAAAGTTACATACGGTGTCATTCCTGTAATTGTCCTGTATGTTCTTGTCATTTCAACTGGAAGCTTTCTTATTTCATTTCCTATTAGGACAGAAATTGAAACATGCAAGATTGTTTTGTTTCCTTTAAAACTCATAACAGTACTGCACTTTGTAGATAAGAGTAGTATAATTTATTTGCAATGCACAATGTACATGTACATGCTGCTACATATAAATAAATGCACACATTTCATTTAAGATAAACATGTCAAGGGTATATTATTATGCATATAAAAATTATTTACCAGTCAAATGCAAGGTTCGAAGACTTTTTAGAAGACCAAGTGCTAAGATGTCATCTCCACTGAGGCGATTGTATGAAAGGTCAAGGGTCATCAGACATTCAAACATGTCTGGCTGGACTTTGATGGAGTCACTAATATTGTTCAGAGGTAGCTCCAATTCCTGGAGTGCTGAGAACTTGCTAAAGGCAGCTACAGTAAGAATTAACAAATAAAGACAAAAATTTAAAAAAAAAACTATGCATGGTCCCTTATAGAAGGTGGTTGCTTACTAATGCAAGAGACTTATAATTATTACCCCATGTTAAACATGTTTTATTCGGACTGTAAAAAGGCAATTTTCAGAAGAAAAATCAGGTACTTCGGATCAGATACTTAAGAAAATTTCTGTCCCTTGTACTATCCAGGAATGCGATAATGATACTCAACAACACCTTATTATCTCAATTTCACTCTATTTTCTGTCAAGTGGTCACTCAGAACAGGTTTTACCTCTAATTCAGTTGCAGTCAGTTACAAGAAGTGGTCACAAGAGATTTCAAATGTACTGATTTGACTTGGAAACTTATTAGTTTGGAACACTTGTCACTGAAGAGAGGTGGTTGACTGTATTACGTGAAAAAGTCAGTCAAGCAATAAATTAAATGCTATTGGACGTATACCTCTGTCAAATGGTTCTTGAAAATGAGTTTTTGAATTTTCAAAATCCAAAACTCATAGCTCTGGTAGCACAGTCAAAACTTGTACATGTACTGATGCACAGTGTAGTCAATTGTAGTACCCAAAACTCAGTTCTCATGAGAGAACTCTGCACATATACTTTGTATTTGGGAATGATTGGTTTTGGAACTGGCTGAGCTTCAAATTTTAGTTGGTGTACTGAAGAATATGGCCTATTAAATTGACCAGTCACAGTGTCATTTAGTACCAAAAAAGTGAGGAAAATATACCATAGGTATTGAACTTACAAAACGGCAGATTGTTATCACCAGCATCAACATGGATGACATTGTCAAACAGTAAGAAGTCATTTTCATTCACCTGAGTGGATAAAAGAAAAGTGATGACATTATTATGTTATTATTCATAAGAATCACAGTACAATTTCCTTGACTGTGATTGGATTAAAAATTTCTTCATTATATTTTCCACTAATTCATTTCCCAAGTTTTTATTGGACAGTTTGTTAATCGGAAAGTTCAATGAGCCAATCACATCCAAAGTTGTAGTTTAAATCAACCAATCAAATTCAAAGTTAAAATAGTTTAAATCAACAAATCACAACCTTGGTTTCAATCTCTGACAATTTATGCCTCCTTAGTCTTTTAATTAATGTAACTTTTCCCTTTCTTTCATCACTTAGCTATTCTTCTTTTCTCAGAAAATGTATTATTTGATTCCTAAAAAGTAATATTATTGTAAGACTTGGTGTCATCCAGTAGAACTGGAAAATACCCATTCTACATGGACAATAGGCTGAACATGCAATGCAAGTCTTTGAAGTCTCTGATACACAAGCACCTTGAGTCTTTTTTATTGTGGTTTATACATGTATATAGATGTTTAATTTTTGTCCCTTGATATTCAGTTTGTCTTTGGAGCAGCCCCGAAGTAGTTTTCTTCTTCTAAAACCTAGTTAAGGAGCCTCGAAACAGTTTTCATTTTCCCCAGACTAGTTTTACAAATTCTTTTCCAATTACAGTTTGGTTTATCGTATCAGTGTGAAATTTACCACAGACATAAATGAAACGTCATAGAATCATTACATCTTATTTTTTCCAGAAAACCTGTTGCCATGGCAACGATATAACGCATTCAGTTGCACCCCCAAAATTGAAAGCTATTGTGTTATTAAGAGAACGGGTCGGTGAAATCTTCTCAAACTCCTATATAACATGTTACTAGGAATGATCGTCAAAATATGTAACTTTAGAAAAATTCTGTAGGACAGAAGGAAGTAAAAACCTTATTTTCGACTATTGCTTTTTAATTTTTTTTCCTACCTACAGAATTTTTTAAGAATTGCTATATATATGCATCCCATTGATCTTAGTTGTCACCAAAAATTTGAAAAAAATTCACCAACTGGAAGCGAAAATATTAGCGCACGAAGTTGGAAAATATGAAAAAGTCAAGGTCTACTAGATCCCACTTTACGCATGCACGAAGTTGCTCACGCGCGCTCAATCGAGTTCCTATGCGTGTGAAACGGCCGGCTTTCATCCGGACGTATTCTTTGTGACAAGGAGATATTTTTTCCGTACGATGGTTTTACGGGTTACAAGAAAAGTAACCAAAACCAATATGGGAGAGCTTTACCGCTGGCATTTGCTTTAACCTGTTACAAGAGCTATTTTCTCTACTCTTCTCTCTCTGATTTTGATTCATTCCGCTGATGCGTGCATCTTAGTAATGACGTTTGTAGATTGTGCGCGCACGTGCAGCTAAAAATCCTTTCGAGCCTCCTTAAATGAATATTATGCTCAAAATACATAGCTGAGGAAAAAATTGCACCATTTACATATTACTAATTTATCACTTACATGTAATATTATAGCCCATTCTTATTGCTTTATCTGCCCCAGAAATTTTGCAAAATTAGGCCTATTAGAAAGCCTTAGTTTTGTCATTACTCGATTACAGACTAAATTAGACTTCACTCAATCCTATCATCATTACAAATAAGTAATATAATTATGGTAGATGGAAGTCTCCAAATTTTTGAAGCCATTAATATGCTATAATTCTTAAATGTACTGTACCTCTCTTAGTTCCTGGCCACTTATTTTAATTGAACACAGGTCAGTTGGATCATCAATATGAAATTGTTTCATCTGAAAAATGGGAGAAATGCTTATGTCAAATATATGTAACATAATCCGTACAGGACAGTATCTTACCATGTCTCAATTCTTTTTTTTTTTACCGGTATAAAGCTTTACACTCTGATAAAAATGCAAAACGTTACAAGCTGGAATTCAAGCAATTCACCACCATTGAACCGAATTAAAAAAAATGATGGTTTGCAAATTAGTTCATGCCAATGTAGTTCAACCCTACATGATAGAAAATGGAGCAGTTGTAAGCAGAGGTTCCTTCCCATCTCTCACTGAGCAGAAAGAGTTTGAAATCGTTGCTGCCTCACTAGGTACTTCATGCAGAATTTTTTACACAGAACAGATATATAAGTTGAAAAATCCATACACTCACCAGATAGAAGCCATCAAGTTTCGGTGGTTTCTCATCTTCTATAGTTTCTAATTCTTCTTCCTTGAGCTTTGTAATCACTACAGGCTTTGCTGGCACACTGGGCTCTCCAGAACACAATACAGCTTTGAATCTCCTTCTTTGCTCTGCTCTGTAAGCAACAAGCCATGCTCCTCCTTACAGAAAGCAAAACAAATCCAAAAAAAAAATGAAAATCAAATTGGACACTCATCTGCTTTGTGGTTTGGATGTCAAAATTACAGTACATACACATCTTACATGGGAATGTTTAACAACTATTTACTGCTAGCCACCAACACTGAGGTTAATACATCTGTAGTTGTTTTTAATATATATAGTATATACTAAAACAGTGAGATATTGTACATTGTGCAGCGCAAAAAATTAATTTGGATAATTTTTTCACCTGTCACGGATGCAAACCGGGATGCCATTTTTTCCTGAGTTGCTCAGAGGTGAATAGGAAAGGATATTCTGAGTTTGACTGGCCAAGAGCACACCTTCAATGCTATCTACTGCTTTAGCATATACTAAACAATTATTGGATGAAGCTGAGCATGATATCATGAATTATCAAAACCGAGGCAGATAACACAGACACGAGGTTTTGACAATTCATGATATCATGCAAATACCGAATTCAATAATTGTTTTATTATACATTTTTCACATAATTCATCCTCAGAAACAGAAGTGAAGCATTCAGCCATTTTGTTTCTGAGGAGAACACTCCAAGGGGCTTTGTAACCAGGCAGATGTTGAACTTGACATGATAAATGAAATATCTGCAGCAGATATTGCATTTATCATGTCAAGTTCACAAGCTATTGTGAATTGATTGAATGCTCTCGACCAATCGGATTTTTCATAGTGAGTCTGATGTATAATAATAAAATATATCAATTAGCTGCCAGCTACATTATTATAAAATTACAGATTATTATCAAGAGAACTTCTCCTTTAAAATTTGAATTAAAATTCATCAAGGGGCAAATTTAATGCGAGCTTATTGTTTATATAGTATTTGATTAATAGTATTGATGAAGCCTAAGGTTAAGTGTAAGCTTAACTTCATTTTGAAGGAAAACTCTGCCACTTAAATACATCAAAGACTGCTTACATGTAAGACTTATACATGCATTAGTTTAGCTTTTACATCGATCATATTGATCGCCAAACGGGTAGTGCATCCTACACTTAAACTAGTGATAGGCCTTTGACAAAAGCAAGGGCTACTCTTCTTACCGTCTTCATCTTGTCGCTTGTAGCGAGTCAAACTTCGCACTGGAAAACATTGGCTGGAAAATCCTGTACCCGAAATAAAACCCGCCGTAGTATTTACAGTTGACATTGTGATTATTATGATTTGAATTTAGAGTCCTGAAATTAACTATCAGCTGATAAGCTTTTGGTTTTTACGGAGATTTATAACAGCACTTGTGCTCTTCACTTGGAGGCCGCCATATTTGAAACGAAACACTTTGATCACTATGGTAACGCCGGAACAAGAACAATGTCACTTGTCGGGAGTGCAGACAGTATTGTCAAAGTTTCTCAAAACGATTTGTTTTTTAGGATGAATATTTTCACGTATTAGTCTGCTTGACTATTAAAATAAACTCATCGTGCTTAAATGCATTTAATTTTATGTAGCGAAGAGTTTCTTTCAATGAATTTTGCACAATAATGTTAGTTTTGGAAGAAGTTTTGGAAAAAAAAATGCCATTGGGTCACTAGTACCCCCAGTGGCTTTTTTGGCTGCCTTCAACGTCAAGCGACGTGGTTACACGGCATTGGTTTTTCTTTCAACATGGCGGCCAAAAAGCGTCTGAACAGTGAGGTAAGAAAATCTTGTTGTGAGTTTCGATTTAATAATGCACAGTTCGCGACGCGATGGATGTAAAAAATAAATCAATCCTACAGTGTCCTTTTTTCGATGGTCCTAAAAGACAGACAGGTAAAATCTTTGCAAACTGAAGATTTTTTCGTCAGTTTTTATGGCTCCACACCGCAGCGTATAAAGCTTTTGCCGGCTGTCGTAGGAAGTCGAATGCTGCAAATCAAATGTGTTGCCTTTCTTCCTGCAGCTCAGCTACAGGCCTTTCCCTCGTTATTCAAACATCTTGCCTGTTTGCCGCGGAATTATTTTGATCGAATTTGGGCGGTTATTAATTAAGCTTACTGTATGCACAATTCATTTACATTGTACGCATTAGCATGCAAGAAATGATTATTTAGTTATTTAGAATTACGAAAACTTATACTGTAGTTAATTTTAATTTTTTAATTTAATGTCTTAAAATGGATGATCCTTCTCAAATAAGAAGTTTCTGATCCCATAGAGGAAGTTCCATTACCTGTGATTACAATTAAGACATTAATTGATTTTCATACTTTAGGTAAGAATTTGCGTTGAAGCTCTCAGTTACATGCTGATAAAAGGAGAATAAAATAAAATAATAATGTAATTATTTACTTTAATGGCATGACCCTTCCAACAATCACTCCTTCCCATTTACACAATTTGATGGTTGTAGATATTTTTGTTATAAATTTATATCACAGTTTGCATTTTTCGGGTAAGTGAATCAATTTTAATATCTACATTTATTATATGGCTTGCTTGCTGAGTGGGCAAGATAAACAAACTCCAGTGCTGTGATTGGCTACCCGAGTGGAACAACATGTCGCTATCTACTGCCTGTTCTTGGTTTGGAGCTGTGTCCCACAAGATGATGATGGATGACAATGCTAATTATCATTATAATAATAAGTCCTGATAAATTATAAAAAATCCCATCTTTATTAAGCTGGCTCGGCCAAAATAGCTAAATGCCTCATTCCTTTTTTGTCTTTATGGGCCTTGACTCTGTCTCCATTCAAAAGCACTTCCCCCAAAAAGGTCCGGTATTTAGCTACATTGTGTCTTGGCCTCATGCTTGGTCAATAATCCCTATTATTATTCATTCAAATATTTCCCCATTTCTGATTGGTTAAAACCACATGCAGAATTCACCATAACCAGCTGCTATTCACCAAATTTGGAAAGAATCTTTGTCATATTGAATCAATGACATCAAAAGTGCAGCCCACTGAAAATTATTGACCCCATAGCATGTCCAAATATGTCAAAGTGCAGCCCGCTGCAGATTATTTGAACCGTTGCCTGAGAAAACCTAGGGACGAGGATCGTGTTATTTTTGGGGAGTAGAGAGTAGCCTTCGGCCTCTGTGGATAACACCCTCCGTGATATGCAGATTCTTCATGTCCTACTCAGTCCTCATTCCTCATTCAAGTTATTGTTAATTTATACTCTATTCTGACCGAACAAGGGAATAGTCCAAATTATCCATTTCATTTTTAATCCTCCATGTATGTTTGTTTGCAGGTTCTCCATTTGTTTTGGCCACTCTCTTGATTCTGCTTTTGTTAGTCCATCTTACTTCATGTAAATCCTATCAGTTTTAAATTCAATAATTACGCGGGACACTAGATCAAGATGGGATGCAACACCGGTCCTTCTTGAAGCAAGGTGAGTTAAAGATAACATGTCTCTTATCATGGGAAAAAAATTCCTCCGGTCCATTCCCTCTTTGCTGAGTCTGCATGCATTTGCAGACTTCATTCTTCCCTTGTCCCCTTGCCCCCTAAAAAAAAGGATAAAAAAATGAAAACACCCCAGTGTTTGAGGTTAGAATAACAGTATTGGGTTTCCCATATATGTTATATCGTACCTTAAATTTATTCCAGGTACCATAACTTAACCAAAACTCTTACAAAATTCTTGAACGTGAATTGGGGTATCAGCGCTGGTTATGGTGAATTCTGCATGTGGTTTTTAACCAATCAGAAATGGGGAAATATTTTGAATGAATAATAATAGGGATTATTGACCAAGCATGAGCCACAGACACAATGTAGCTAAATACCGGACCTTTTTGGGGGAAGTGCTTTTGATGGGAGACAGAGTCAAGGCCATAAAGACAAAAAAGGAATGAGGCATTTAGCTATTTTGGCCGAGCCAGCTTAATAAAGATGGGATTTTTTATAATTTATCAGGACTTATTATTATAATGATAATTAGCATTGTCATCATCATCATCTTGTGGGACACAGCTCCAAACCAAGAACAGGCAGTAGATAGCGACATGTTGTCCACTCGGGTAGCAATCACAGCACTGGAGTTTGTTTATCTGCCCACCTCAGCAAGCAAGCCATATATAAATGTAGATATTAAAATTGATTCACTTACCCGAAAATGCAAACTGTGATATAAATTATAACAAAAATATCTACAACATCAAATTGTGTAAATGGGAAGGAGTGA
>JAHPZR010035997.1:0-10322 GCA_019787425.1 Platygyra sinensis
TTTTATCTCGCATCTCGCATTTTTATCTCGCATCTCGCATTTTTATCTCGCATCTCGCATTTTTATCTCGCATCTCGCATTTTTATCTCGCATCTCGCATTTTTATGTCGCATTTTTATCTCGCATCTCGCATTTTTATGTCGCATCTCGCATTTTTATCTCGCATCTCGCATTTTTATCTCGCATCTCGCATTTTTATCTCGCATCTCGCATTTTTATGTCGCATTTTTATCTCGCATCTCGCATTTTTATCTCACATCTCGCATTTTTATCTCGCATCTCGCATTTTTATGTCGCATTTTTATCTCGCATCTCGCATTTTTATCTCGCATCTCGCATTTTTATGTCGCATTTTTATCTCGCATCTCGCATTTTTATCTCACATCTCGCATTTTTATCTCGCATCTCGCATTTTTATGTCGCATTTTTATCTCGCATCTCGCATTTTTATCTCGCATCTCGCATTTTTATCTCGCATTTTTATCTCGCATCTCGCATTTTTATCTCGCATTTAACTCCATATTTTTTTTTCTTCTTTTATTAAGTCGCATCTCGGATGTCCCTTACAGGCTTCCGTACTTTTCTCTACAAAACAAACACAATAGTTTACGCGTATAACTAGCCGGCGAGCGGCTTTTATTCATTCACAGCGCGAAATTAAAGAAATTCTCGACCCTGAAAAACGCACCTTTTCAATTCAACCACAGCATAAAAGTACATAGAAGAGTCCGGGTTCTTCTTCCCTGCCTTATTCCCTGCCATCGCTGTGAAAAATCGGCAAGAGAATCTCGTAACTCTCACCATTTCATCACACAACATGACAACATCCACGCGAGAGCCCAAGACACGTGCGTAGATCAGCGCGGATATATGACGTCAGGATGGCGCAATTTGTTCTAAAAATAGAAAAATTGTCCCATATCATGGGTCCGCGCGCATCCCAAGACTTACGGTCTCCGTCCCTGATTATGGCTCCTGATCGTATCTATAACAAATTTCGGGAAAAAATGTCTTCTGAGAACCTTTTTTTGAGCGAAAACGTCTGTAGCGCTTCTCCTAAGTTTTGAAAACTGTAGAAAATATTGCCAAGGAAGCCATTGAAGCGCGCGTAATTGGCGTGAAAACCACGTGGGTATCCAATTACAGGTGTCCGATTACAAAAAGTTCAAATCGGACAGCTTTAATTGGACACCCACATGATCGCGCGCCAATCACGTGACAAATAGACGCGAGGAAAACTAATCACTATCGAGAATTTTGTTATAGATGCGATTAAGGAAGTAATGGCCCGAGTAATTTCAAAATCGAACGAGTGCGAAGCGAAAGGTCGATTTGAATTTACAGATACGATAGCCTGCTCCAGGCCCGGGGCTCCAGGTTCTCGGTATAGTTGGGGACGAGCGAAAGAAAAGAAGGCGGATGAGATAAAAAACGAGGGAGGACTAATCAAAAGAAAAAACATGAAATCAAATGCTCTGAAAATTTCAGTTTTTGTTTTTGAGTAAAAGTGTAGTTTTTCAGCACCTTCAGCGCAACGCCTGACTTTGACTGGAAACATAACATAATTTTGACCGTCCTCGGAAATCGTCGCCAGAAATATTGAAAAATATCACTTAAAGCCAAATTTTTGCTTATTTTGTTTATCATATGGACTAACTGTCTCACACCGAAAATTTGAAGAAATTCTTTTTTTCGGCCGAAAATCGAGTGGTCGGTTCTTAAACGGACACCCTCTTAAATAGACTCCACTGGGAAAATCTTTCCACACGCAAGAAAAAAACTTTAGTCGATGTTGATGTTTAAACAATGAAGACCATTAGGGGGCTTTCTCCGACGCACCTGCTAAACTAAGTTAGCATCCGCAGTACACCGTGTATTAAACCTAAGATATTCTGCGCTCAAACTAGACTTGCTAAAGCCGCGCATAAACTACTGCAAAAGTGGTTTTGGCTATAGCGGGGCGCTATTATGGAGGCTACCCTTTTATTTACGGAAATTAGACTCTCTTGGGCGCTTAAAAAGAGAAATTAACCAGGTTTATAACAACTGTAAGACAAGCTTCCACACGGCAATCTTGTAAAACAACGTACTTATACAGTTGAACTTCTCTCTTATATACTATTATAATAATTCACTGAAGATTTTACCGTGTTGAAATAAATAAAGTATGTATGTGTATGTATGCATATTCGATTAAGGAGGGTCGAATGGGTTTTTCGTTGCTATATTGTTTGTGAAACGATGGAAGATTACAAAGAAGGATGTTTAATGGTGTGGGCAAACTATATGTCTCCTTGCAACTCTATCGTTGGGCTATACTTTAAGGGTACTTGTGACGTCATATCAGTTACCATGGCAACGCACGAGGTCCACAAAAGCGTCCTCTAAATTTCAGTTTTTGTAAATTATCTGAGAAACTAATTCGGTGACCTACCATTTTTATTTCTTTGTTGGAAAGTTCCCTAAATTCTTTAACTTTTCAGACAGTATGGAAAAAATTTATCTGGTAGAATTAAATATATTTAAAGAAAACGCGTTTTATGGCTTACAGAAAATTCCACTAGATAATTTTCCCCGAAACTTTTATATCTTAAGTGCCATCGCGAATGGTGCGTGTATGCAAAAAATCAAGATAGGTCACCGAGCGAACTTTCGAGCTAAAAACAAATGTTTTCCGCAGATTTTATTTCCGGTTCGCGCGATTTTACGCAGCATTAACTTCCGGTGTGCTGATTTTAATACTGATTCAGCTGACGCGTGCATATTAGTTATGGCGTGTGTAGATTGCGCGCGCGCGTGCAGCTAAAAACTCTTTCGAGCCTCCTTAAGGTTATTCCTCACAATTGCACTGCACATCCTTTCTGCGCATAATTTATGGCGTCATTTAGCGCGCTCGCGTGCACGCGCACATTGAAAACATGGCGGATTTGCCTTGATATTGAGCGCTGTCGGTTGGAAAATGGCTATAGCTCACCAACGAGCACGGGCACCCCAACTTTTTTTTCAGTCATTGTGATCAACTTATCATAAACTTTGCTTGAGGAAAGACTGATCTGATTCCTATTGCTGAAAATTGAATAAATAACGAAAATAGCAAGTAAACTGTGGTCTTTTCTATTTTGCCCTATGGTAACCATGTCAAGAAATTTGGTTGAAATTTTAATCAAGAATTCAGCTTTCTGTCTAAATCAAACTTAACAAGTTTATTTGTGTCCGATACAACACATTGACTCCAGTTTAATGCGTGTTCTCATGAGTCTCGGTCACAAAAATTTACAATTATTACTGGGAATGCGTTCTTATAATAAGCATTAAATAATGCCAAAATGGGTCATTTTCAATGCCCCAGTGCTCTTTAAGGAGCATAGACACCCCCCTTTTTTATTTCAAAATTGAAGTTCTCATATGATAAATATTCAGTGGGCAAAGTTTGAACAAAAATCTATTATCAGTTTTATTTCAGGGGAATTACCTTAAGTGACCCGTTTAGACCAATCGCCCGCGAGCGAAGATATTTGATGTTTCTAGTTGCACACGAAATTAATATGTAAATTTGTATTTTGTGGCTTTTACACGAGTAAGAATAACCTATGAATGATTTAACTGTGGGAATTAGGGCTTTTCCATCATTCTTCCTTTGTCCTTAGTGTTTTCAGGATGTGAATGGCCATAAAAGGGAACTTTTTCTTCTTCCGATGTCAGATTTCACCTTCGATTGCAGTGTTGGCAATAACAAGCCACCCAAGAAAAACGTGGGAAGCTGAATTTTAAATGTGTTTACACCCCGGGGCTACCAAACACAAATATGGAAATTTGCCGAGTTATCATAACACGACACATATATTGACTTTCATTTTCCTGACTTCCTCGCTACTTCGAACACAACTGCACTCATTAATAATGGCATCTGGGATGATAACACCCTCGCTCTTCCTGGGCCTCGTCTGCCTTGTTACTGTTGTCTCGGCTTCAGACGGTAACGAATCTGACGGTTGCTCTGGAACAGCAAACTATGTTCTGTCGTTCTATGGTCTTTGGAAAAAAGACAGACATCCAAATGTAGATGTTCCAGGTAGCGCGCATTTTTCGCCTCTGGTTGGTTGTTCTCATGGATCTGAATACGTCAATGTGTTGCGCAATGCCTTTTTCAGCTTACGCTCTGAAAGAAAACATTTTCTTTGACGATGATATTGTCCTAAAAAACAGAAAAACGTAAGAACCGAAATATGGTTTATTGTGCTCTGTACTCTTATCGACAACGAGTACGCATCATTACTCTTTTCCCAAACATCTTTTTCGTATTGCTTCTGTATGTTGAGCGATTAATTTTGCAAAAGTTTTTGAAAGGAAAGTCTGACGCGTACAAGTAGCTCATTTGCATAATGCAGCGCGTGCACTTTTAAGTTCGAGTCGGTGTTTTCAATCCACCGTAAGAAAAAAGATGGCGGCTGTACATTTTACCACAATACCTTGCGAACCAAACTAAGCCCACTGGACATATAGAACGATATGGTTTAACAGTAGTCGTTCCCACACTAACAGCATTGCCCTTGTCGAGTTTGAATGACTTACAATTTTTCTTTGTGTTTTTATACCCAATTGAAGGGTTTTTGTGCGCAATGCATTATAGGTAAATGTACCAGTCGCCATCTTTTTCCTTATGGTGGATTGTCAACAAATCTTGGCAAAGATTTCTTTCGTTATCTTTGATACTGTGGTAAAAAATCGGCAAATCGAATGTGGTTTAGCGTGGCACTGGTGAAAATCCACTGATTTGGTATTAACTGACATGTTTTTAACCAATCTGAATGCAGAAATTGTTGCTTGTATGTTAGAATATTAAATCGCGCCACAAGCCAGATCTGTCAATCCCAATGAACCAGTCAGGACAAGGCGCCAACATGGTGATTATCGACACTTTAGAAAAGTTCGCGGTGACCTCGACATCAATTCCAGTTTTAATTGCCTCTGGACTTAGCTGAGGGCCACCAGGGAGAATTAGTTTCCAGGCCTTTTTCTCGGTGATCTTGGTATCAATCTCACTCTCAAGAGTGCCTGTTTTGCCTGAAAGTAAAATAATCCACCAGTTATACCTTTGCAGCTGTAACTGTGCAATAAATAATTTTCGTTCTTGTTTCTAATTTGAAGCTACGTTCCGGTAGCGACAATAGGGTCAGATTTTTCGATTTGTGAATGGCCCCGCTCGAGATTACACCCGCTGCATGACTGTCCTGCAAGAAAATAGTGTTGTTTTTTTTCTATATAAAAAGTCCTTTATTGCCCCAGCTTGTTCGGTCAAGATGGCTGGATTTTGACCTCGTTTTTTTTTTCTTGTTAATGGACAGAGACAGTGTCGAGGTCTGTGTCTGTGCAAAAAGAAAAAGAAAATAGAAGAAGAAGAAGAACGCCGGCCAATACCTTGACCGAACAAGGTTTAGTCAATTACTCATATTCAACAAACTTGCCTGCAGGCATATCGTAATGTATGCGGATTTAAGGAACAACGGCGAAAATACAATCGAAAATAAACACTTTCGATGAAGGCACGAATCACAAAATCATTCTACCCTAAAGAAATTAAAACTTCTAAATACAATCACTCAAAAGAATGAGGTACAAAGTACTGTGAATCCTGTGACGAATATGTCAGCCTTCGTTGGAAAAGACAAGCGATGACTGTTTCATGCAGCATGCGGCATAAATCAGAAGAGTATTTCACATGATTAGCGTTCTATCACGTATTGACTTGTACTCTAGTGACTATCTATTCTGTTCTAAGCACTATGCGCTTGTTAACAAATTGGCCCTCGCCCGTTTATGTTTTTGAGGTGTCTGTGGAGAGACCGAAGGATAAATATGTTTGAACAATTAGATTATTCGCTTTCGATTTGTGTGCGCGATAGTTGACTCGAAATAAAAATCTCCACCTCAAGCGAAGGCTCTTCGGATGGATTAATATCATGGACCGAATATTGATGATTTTTGCACGGCAGCAGCCAAATTCGTTATTAGAGATATCAGAAAGTTCTTCATAAGTTGAAATGTAAACGATTTTGTCAAACCCTGACTGAGTTTAAAATGGAACTCTATCTTAAAAGGCTCGTGCTATCTGGATCGCAATTTATGATGATCTTACCTCTTTCTGCCACTAATTTTACGCCAGCAGAAGCTTTTTCACCCTCGTGCCACATGACGTATTCAGATCCATGAGAACAACCAACCAGAGGCGAAAAATGCGCGCTACCTGGAACATCTACATTTGGATGTCTGTCTTTTTTCCAAAGACCATAGAACGACAGAACATAGTTTGCTGTTCCAGAGCAACCGTCAGATTCGTTACCGTCTGAAGCCGAGACAACAGTAACAAGGCAGACGAGGCCCAGGAAGAGCGAGGGTGTTATCATCCCAGATGCCATTATTAATGAGTGCAGTTGTGTTCGAAGTAGCGAGGAAGTCAGGAAAATGAAAGTCAATATATGTGTCGTGTTATGATAACTCGGCAAATTTCCATATTTGTGTTTGGTAGCCCCGGGGTGTAAACACATTTAAAATTCAGCTTCCCACGTTTTTCTTGGGTGGCTTGTTATTGCCAACACTGCAATCGAAGGTGAAATCTGACATCGGAAGAAGAAAAAGTTCCCTTTTATGGCCATTCACATCCTGAAAACACTAAGGACAAAGGAAGAATGATGGAAAAGCCCTAATTCCCACAGTTAAATCATTCATAGGTTATTCTTACTCGTGTAAAAGCCACAAAATACAAATTTACATATTAATTTCGTGTGCAACTAGAAACATCAAATATCTTCGCTCGCGGGCGATTGGTCTAAACGGGTCACTTAAGGTAATTCCCCTGAAATAAAACTGATAATAGATTTTTGTTCAAACTTTGCCCACTGAATATTTATCATATGAGAACTTCAATTTTGAAATAAAAAAGGGGGGTGTCTATGCTCCTTAAAGAGCACTGGGGCATTGAAAATGACCCATTTTGGCATTATTTAATGCTTATTATAAGAACGCATTCCCAGTAATAATTGTAAATTTTTGTGACCGAGACTCATGAGAACACGCATTAAACTGGAGTCAATGTGTTGTATCGGACACAAATAAACTTGTTAAGTTTGATTTAGACAGAAAGCTGAATTCTTGATTAAAATTTCAACCAAATTTCTTGACATGGTTACCATAGGGCAAAATAGAAAAGACCACAGTTTACTTGCTATTTTCGTTATTTATTCAATTTTCAGCAATAGGAATCAGATCAGTCTTTCCTCAAGCAAAGTTTATGATAAGTTGATCACAATGACTGAAAAAAAAGTTGGGGTGCCCGTGCTCGTTGGTGAGCTATAGCCATTTTCCAACCGACAGCGCTCAATATCAAGGCAAATCCGCCATGTTTTCAATGTGCGCGTGCACGCGAGCGCGCTAAATGACGCCATAAATTATGCGCAGAAAGGATGTGCAGTGCAATTGTGAGGAATAACCTTAAGGAGGCTCGAAAGAGTTTTTAGCTGCACGCGCGCGCGCAATCTACACACGCCATAACTAATATGCACGCGTCAGCTGAATCAGTATTAAAATCAGCACACCGGAAGTTAATGCTGCGTAAAATCGCGCGAACCGGAAATAAAATCTGCGGAAAACATTTGTTTTTAGCTCGAAAGTTCGCTCGGTGACCTATCTTGATTTTTTGCATACACGCACCATTCGCGATGGCACTTAAGATATAAAAGTTTCGGGGAAAATTATCTAGTGGAATTTTCTGTAAGCCATAAAACGCGTTTTCTTTAAATATATTTAATTCTACCAGATAAATTTTTTCCATACTGTCTGAAAAGTTAAAGAATTTAGGGAACTTTCCAACAAAGAAATAAAAATGGTAGGTCACCGAATTAGTTTCTCAGATAATTTACAAAAACTGAAATTTAGAGGACGCTTTTGTGGACCTCGTGCGTTGCCATGGTAACTGATATGACGTCACAAGTACCCTTAAAGTATAGCCCAACGATAGAGTTGCAAGGAGACATATAGTTTGCCCACACCATTAAACATCCTTCTTTGTAATCTTCCATCGTTTCACAAACAATATAGCAACGAAAAACCCATTCGACCCTCCTTAATCGAATATGCATACATACACATACATACTTTATTTATTTCAACACGGTAAAATCTTCAGTGAATTATTATAATAGTATATAAGAGAGAAGTTCAACTGTATAAGTACGTTGTTTTACAAGATTGCCGTGTGGAAGCTTGTCTTACAGTTGTTATAAACCTGGTTAATTTCTCTTTTTAAGCGCCCAAGAGAGTCTAATTTCCGTAAATAAAAGGGTAGCCTCCATAATAGCGCCCCGCTATAGCCAAAACCACTTTTGCAGTAGTTTATGCGCGGCTTTAGCAAGTCTAGTTTGAGCGCAGAATATCTTAGGTTTAATACACGGTGTACTGCGGATGCTAACTTAGTTTAGCAGGTGCGTCGGAGAAAGCCCCCTAATGGTCTTCATTGTTTAAACATCAACATCGACTAAAGTTTTTTTCTTGCGTGTGGAAAGATTTTCCCAGTGGAGTCTATTTAAGAGGGTGTCCGTTTAAGAACCGACCACTCGATTTTCGGCCGAAAAAAAGAATTTCTTCAAATTTTCGGTGTGAGACAGTTAGTCCATATGATAAACAAAATAAGCAAAAATTTGGCTTTAAGTGATATTTTTCAATATTTCTGGCGACGATTTCCGAGGACGGTCAAAATTATGTTATGTTTCCAGTCAAAGTCAGGCGTTGCGCTGAAGGTGCTGAAAAACTACACTTTTACTCAAAAACAAAAACTGAAATTTTCAGAGCATTTGATTTCATGTTTTTTCTTTTGATTAGTCCTCCCTCGTTTTTTATCTCATCCGCCTTCTTTTCTTTCGCTCGTCCCCAACTATACCGAGAACCTGGAGCCCCGGGCCTGGAGCAGGCTATCGTATCTGTAAATTCAAATCGACCTTTCGCTTCGCACTCGTTCGATTTTGAAATTACTCGGGCCATTACTTCCTTAATCGCATCTATAACAAAATTCTCGATAGTGATTAGTTTTCCTCGCGTCTATTTGTCACGTGATTGGCGCGCGATCATGTGGGTGTCCAATTAAAGCTGTCCGATTTGAACTTTTTGTAATCGGACACCTGTAATTGGATACCCACGTGGTTTTCACGCCAATTACGCGCGCTTCAATGGCTTCCTTGGCAATATTTTCTACAGTTTTCAAAACTTAGGAGAAGCGCTACAGACGTTTTCGCTCAAAAAAAGGTTCTCAGAAGACATTTTTTCCCGAAATTTGTTATAGATACGATCAGGAGCCATAATCAGGGACGGAGACCGTAAGTCTTGGGATGCGCGCGGACCCATGATATGGGACAATTTTTCTATTTTTAGAACAAATTGCGCCATCCTGACGTCATATATCCGCGCTGATCTACGCACGTGTCTTGGGCTCTCGCGTGGATGTTGTCATGTTGTGTGATGAAATGGTGAGAGTTACGAGATTCTCTTGCCGATTTTTCACAGCGATGGCAGGGAATAAGGCAGGGAAGAAGAACCCGGACTCTTCTATGTACTTTTATGCTGTGGTTGAATTGAAAAGGTGCGTTTTTCAGGGTCGAGAATTTCTTTAATTTCGCGCTGTGAATGAATAAAAGCCGCTCGCCGGCTAGTTATACGCGTAAACTATTGTGTTTGTTTTGTAGAGAAAAGTACGGAAGCCTGTAAGGGACATCCGAGATGCGACTTAATAAAAGAAGAAAAAAAAATATGGAGTTAAATGCGAGATAAAAATGCGAGATGCGAGATAAAAATGCGAGATAAAAATGCGAGATGCGAGATAAAAATGCGAGATGCGAGATAAAAATGCGACATAAAAATGCGAGATGCGAGATAAAAATGCGAGATGTGAGATAAAAATGCGAGATGCGAGATAAAAATGCGACATAAAAATGCGAGATGCGAGATAAAAATGCGAGATGCGAGATAAAAATGCGACATAAAAATGCGAGATGCGAGATAAAAATGCGAGATGTGAGATAAAAATGCGAGATGCGAGATAAAAATGCGACATAAAAATGCGAGATGCGAGATAAAAATGCGAGATGCGAGATAAAAATGCGAGATGCGAGATAAAAATGCGAGATGCGACATAAAAATGCGAGATGCGAGATAAAAATGCGACATAAAAATGCGAGATGCGAGATAAAAATGCGAGATGCGAGATAAAAATGCGAGATGCGAGATAAAAATGCGAGATGCGAGATAAAAATGCGAGATGCGAGATAAAAATGCGA
>JAHPZR010035998.1:5000-12500 GCA_019787425.1 Platygyra sinensis
GTTTTGTTTTAATTTCGTTTACATGAAGAATATTTGAGGCAGAGAAAGAAATTGGCCGTTCGATGGTTGTGTAACAATTAGTATAGGAAATCGCACGACCTCGAGTACAATTCGTGATTAATAGGTACGAGTGATTTTGAAAGTTCTCAAAATTGCACGAGCCTTTAGGCGAGTGCAATTTGAGAATTTTCAAAATCACGAGTATCTATTAATCACGAATTGTGCGAGAAGGTCGTGCGATTTTTTATTTATAGTACATTCAACAAAATTACGAAGTGTGAGAGAATGATGTAATTTTTCAATTTACATGCATAGTCACCAAAATCACGCAAGAATTGCGGCAACTCGCAAGTTAGGTTTTGTGTAACACTGAAAATAATTTCACCTGTCTTCTTCGCCTTTTCATCATGCATGGTTGAACAATCACAATCAATGCACAATAGTTAGCACAATCCTGCCCGAGCCTGCCCGATTTTCAACAAGTTAACCTGACATGAGCCCGCGATCCAATCGAAAACCAGCACTTGGTCAGCGGTCAACTTCAAAAAAACACGTGACCTCGATGAGCTGTACACTTGAGCCCGCGATATGGTTACGTGATACTGGTCAGCAGATACCTTGTTTTGACATGTATCTAACATTGACGTTGAAATTTGCCCCTTATGATTGTGCGCACGCTTCGTTTCCATGGAAACTTTATAATAGGTACTCCTACGGAGTACAATTTGGAATTAATTGTACTGCTCTCGACCAATCAAAATTGAGTAATTTTGTTGAGTGTACTATAAATATAGAAATTTTACCTTTCGAACACATATTGTGTATGGTTTTTTAAAAATGGCGGCGTGTTCACGATCTGCTGAACCGAATTTTGGCTCTAGAAGCGATGAAAATGATGTCGAAGTCCAATTTATCGATGAAGACAATTTACCTTTGGCTTGCATCAGTGTTTTGGAGCACCGAGCACCCAGAGTCAGAAGAAGAGATTGGTTCAGATGATTTGGCTCAAGATACGTCAGAAGAATCGGAAAGTGAAGAAGATGAAGTCGTTGAGGAAGAAGAACAGTCGGAATGGAGCGAAGAAAATAAACAGAAGGAACGATATTGACTTCAATGAATTCGTAGGTTTGTCAGCAGAATGTGAACCTTAGATCTTTGACACCAAGTAAAGGTTTTTTTTTTTATCTGTTCTTCACTGACCAGGTATGGGAATTGTAGTTACACAGACTAGTCTGTATGGAAATCAGAAACGAGGAGCTGCAGAAAAGTCTGTGTGGTATCCAGTGTCTGTAGAAGAACTGAAAGGTTGGGTTGCTGTTTGTTTGTGTATGGGAATTATAAATAAGCCAAATATCCTTTCCTACTGGAATACTGACCCCAACCTGTCCACCCCATTCTTTGGTGCCAATATGTCAAGAACAAGATTTCTTCAGATTCTGCGTTACCTTCACTTTGTTGATAATTCCCTGCTCCCGAGCCTGATTCACCAAATTTTAACAAATTATACAAAATGTAGCCTCTGCTGGATTTAATTATACCAAGGTTCAGGGCAGTATACAAACCTGAGAGGCAACTTGCTGTGGATGAAACCTTGATCAAATATTCAAAGGGAAAATTCATTTTAGACAGTTCATCCCCATAAAACCTGGCAGGTTCAGAATCAAGGCTTTTACGCTGGCTGAATCAACCAGTGGCTATGTTCTAGGGAACAAGGTATACACTGGAAAAGAAGCAAATGTAGTCCAGAAAGATCTAGGAAAAAAGGCTGTTATGTCACTGATGGAACCATTCCTTAATAAAGGCTACTATGTGTTTATGGATAATTATTACACATCTGTGGGGTTGTTTGAGGAACTAGAGGGAAGAAAAACTCTGGCTTGTGGCACTGTGCCAAGGTCTAACAGGCTAGGCCTACCCAAAGACATTGTGATTTAAAGGCAAAAGAGGTATAAAGTCCTAAAAGAGGAGAATCTCTTTACAGACAAAAAGAAAGAAACACTTACTTGCGTGACATGGCGTGACAGAAAACCCGTCAGTGTTTTAGGCACTGTACCCACAAGTGAAGATGATTCTGGTGCTGTGGAAAGATCAACCAATGTAAATGGCCATTGGGTAAAAACAAAACTTTGCCCACCCTGGTTTGATCAGCCTGTATAATACCTACATGGGAGGTGTTGATGTTTCTGATCAGAGAGTTAGCTCTTATGGAAGGCTAATGAGAGGTTCACTGTGGTATTACAATTTTTTTTCCATCTCAGAGAAGTGTGTGTATCAAATGCACACATTTTGGAAAGAAAATCTCCGAATCATACCACCAGAACTGCTCTAGACTTCAGAAAGTCATTGATAAGTGACTTGATTCAAGGAAACTCCTTCAGAAGGGACACTCAAGTGCGGCCGCCACCCCACTCCCGAGGTCCGATTCAACCAAGATCACTTTCACCACCTGGTGAGGAGTGACAAAAGATCTACATGCAAAGTTCACCTACAGCGTGTAGATACTTTTATAGCTGCATGTGCATATTTCTGTGAAAAGAAGCTGTTATTGACACTTAAAATGAATGTTCAATGTTCAAAGGTCATGAATTGATTGAGAAAAAGTAATAATTCTAAAAATATATTTACTACAGGATTTTTAAGTTAGTTCTGCTTGAAATTTAATAATTATGCTGATCTATGCATGCCATGACGTCATCAGTTGAGATGTATCCCATAATAAAGCAAGCCAACTGAAAGATAATCTTATGCTGATTAAGAATATATATGGTTATAATGGGACTTCATTAAAAAGAAACTACCGTACTCTACAACTGTTTTTGTTAACATCACTAATTTTTGGCCAAAAAAATAATATTCCCGTGGTGTGTTAAGGGCTAGACAAACTGCTGCGTTTTAGAGCGCTAACATGTCAAATTTTGATAGCTCCGCCTCAATTGAGGCAATTTGAGGTGGAGCTGTCAAAATTTGACGTGTAAGCCCTCCAAAAACGTAACAGTTTGACTAAGCAAACATGAATGTTTTAAGCGTGTAACAACGCGCGAAAAAAAGTTGTTCACGGTAGCTCGAAAATGATAGTAAGTGGATTGCTCATATAACTATCCTATTACAGGTGTCAGATTACAACTTTGCAGATGAATTAATTAAGGTCGGCCACACGCGATGCGACTAGTCCCTGCGACTAGTCCCTGCAACAAGTCGCAGGGACTAGTCGCATCGTGTGAACTGGCCATTTTTGCCACAAAATCTAGTCGCAGGGACCGAATTTAACTGATCTGAATTCGTGAGACTAGTCGCAGGGACTAAAGTTGGTCCCTGCGACTAGATTTGAAGCAAAAATGGCCAGTTCACACGATGCGACTTGTCCCTGCGACTAGTCGCAGCGACTAGTTGCCATTCCACACGTTGAGACTAGTTCCTGCGACTTCTTGCAGGGACTAGTCCCATCGTGTATGCCGACCTTTAGAGCAAAATCAGCAGTTTATGCACCAATCACATTTGAGAAAATTGTAATTGCTGGCGAGCGTTAGCGAGACAACAACAACAACAACGACAACTTTATTTGTACCCAACATAATTCAATAGTACTAAACAATATAAGTCAACAAAAATATAAAAGAGTACTAGCTGCCCCAAATAACCATAGGGGCTAGAAAAAAAGGCAGCTATACTTAGGTGATTTATCTAATGAAATGAATGATTCTGTCAATAGGAGCATGGAATTTTCGTAACAGGGGGAAAAATAATAGGGGAAAATCCAAAATTTTTTTCGGATGTAAGACTCGAAGCTGCGCAGTAGAGCAATAGTGCGCAGTAGAGCAATCATGCACAGTGGAGCAATCATGCGCAGTAGAGCAATCATGCGCAAATCACATGGCTGGCATCATTCTCGACCCAAGACCCTTCGCGCTCTCCGTCCATGCGCAAAAGAGAAGAGCTCTGGGGTCGAGAATGGGCTGACATTTGCTACATCTTTATTTGCTTTTGTAATCATTCATCAAGGTCACGAACAGAAAGAGATCAATTTGTGTTTGGCTGCTTTTATAGATCCACCGCTTGAGAATTGAGATCACTTTCCACTTTTACCACGATCTTAAAAAACTATCACAAAACAAGCAGAAATCATAGCCTCCTACGCAGACGTTCTTTGGCTTGTCACGCGTTCCTCCCCACGAACGTCTGCTCAACGGACCGGTCACATCCGTTCGTTGACGGTTAGCCAATCATAGCTTCTCTGCCAATCTGGGCCAAGCTGGACTTTGACCGACTTTGACCCAACGCTTCAACACGAGAAATTTGTGCCGCAAAATGTTTAAAATTTTCACTTACATACGAGTTCCACCAGCAACTGCAGACGTACATATTATTTTAGAAGTACCGGCAACTGATAAGATCCACATTGAGGACCGGTACGGTCTTGCCAGAGCTAAGTCAAACAATGGGATATCCAACACGCAAAACAGTGAACTGATTCGCACGTAAACAACTACATTTTAATTATGTGGCGCTGGGCCCGGCTGTTTCACTAGAACTATTTGTAAGTAGAGCGTATGTTGCTTCTTATCACGCAAATCGATTTACCTACGTCCGGTTTTTTTTCTTCGGAGACGCCGTGCTTTACTTCGAAAAAGCTACACCTTTCTGTAAGTGAGGTTTTTATGTTTCTTCCATCAATTTGGTTGAGCTTGTGTTTCTCGAGTTCGATGAATAGGTTTATTGCTCCTTTTGTCCCTTCTGGCACCACATAATTAAAATGTAGTTGTTTACGTGCGAATCAGTTCACTGTTTTGCGTGTTGGATATCCCATTGTTTGACTTAGCTCTGGCAAGACCGTACCGGTCCTCAATGTGGATCTTATCAGTTGCCGGTACTTCTAAAATAATATGTACGTCTGCAGTTGCTGGTGGAACTCGTATGTAAGTGAAAATTTTAAACATTTTGCGGCACAAATTTCTCGTGTTGAAGCGTTGGTCAAAGTCGGTCAAAGTCCAGCTTGGCCCAGATTGGCAGAGAAGCTATGATTGGCTAACCGTCAACGAACGGATGTGACCGGTCCGTTGAGCAGACGTTCGTGGGGAGGAACGCGTGACAAGCCAAAGAACGTCTGCGTAGGAGGCTATGATATTCTGCTTGTTTTGTGATAGTTTTTTTAAGATCGTGGTAAAAGTGGAAAGTGATCTCAATTCTCAAGCGGTGGATCTATAAAAGCAGCCAAACACAAATTGATCTCTTTCTGTTCGTGACCTTGATGAATGATTACAAAAGCAAATAAAGATGTAGCAAATGTCAGCCCATTCTCGACCCCAGAGCTCTTCTCTTTTGCGCATGGACGGAGAGCGCGAAGGGTCTTGGGTCGAGAATGATGCCAGCCATGTGATTTGCGCATGATTGCTCTACTGCGCATGATTGCTCCACTGTGCATGATTGCTCTACTGCGCACTATGCTCTACTGCGCAGGCTTCGAGTCTTACATCCGAAAAAATTTTGGATTTTTCCCCTATTATTTTTCCCCCTGTTACGAAAATTCCATGCTCCTATTGACCAGAATCATTCCATTTCATTAGATAAATCACCTAAGTATAGCTGCCTTTTTTTTCTAGCCCCTATGGTTATTTGGGGCAGCTAGTACTCTTTTATATTTTTGTTGACTTATATTGTTTAGTACTATTGAATTATGTTGGGTACAAATAAAGTTGTCGTTGTTGTTGTTGTTGTCTCGCTAACGCTCGCCAGCAATTACAATTTTTCTCAAATGTGATTGTGCATAAACTGCTGATTGTGCTCTAAAGGTCGGCATACACGATGGGACTAGTCCCTGCAAGAAGTCGCAGGAACTAGTCTCAACGTGTGGAATGGCAACTAGTCGCTGCGACTAGTCGCAGGGACAAGTCGCATCGTGTGAACTGGCCATTTTGCTTCAAATCTAGTCGCAGGGACCAACTTTAGTCCCTGCGACTAGTCTCACGAATTCAGATCAGTTTAAATTCGGTCCCTGCGACTAGATTTTTGTGGCAAAAATGGCCAGTTCACACGATGCGACTAGTCCCTGCGACTTGTTGCAGGGACTAGTCGCAGGGACTAGTCGCACTCGCGTGTGCCGACCTTAATTAATTCATCTGCAAAAGTTGTAATCTGACACCTGTAATAGGAATAGTTATATGAGCCCAATCCACTTACTATCATTTTCGAGCTACCGTGAACAACTTTTTTTCCGCGTTTGTTTACACGCTTAAAACATTCATGTTTGCTTAGTCAAACTGTTACGTTTTTGGAGGGCTTACACGTCAAATTTTGACAGCTCCACCTCAAATTGCCTCAATTGAGGCGGAGCTATCAAAATTTGACATGTTAGCGCTCTAAAACGCAGCAGTTTGTCTAGCCCTTACACACCACGGGAATATTATTTTTTTGGCCAAAAATTAGTGATGTTAACAAAAACAGTTGTAGAGTACGGTAGTTTCTTTTTAATGAAGTCCCATATAACCATATATATTCTTAATCAGCATAAGATTATCTTTCAGTTGGCTTGCTTTTATTATGGGATACATCTCAACTGATGACGTCATGGCATGCATAGATCAGCATAATTATTAAATTTCAAGCAGAACTAACTTAAAAATCCTGTAGTAAATATATTTTTAGAATTATTACTTTTTCTCAATCAATTCATGACCTTTGAACATTGAACATTCATTTTAAGTGTCAATAACAGCTTCTTTTCACAGAAATATGCACATGCAGCTATAAAAAGTATCTACACGCTGTAGGTGAACTTTGCATGTAGATCTTTTGTCACTCCTCACCAGGTGGTGAAAGTGATCTTGGTTGAATCGGACCTCGGGAGTGGGGTGGCGGCCGCACTTGAGTGTCCCTTCTGAAGGAGTTTCCTTGAATCAAGTCACTTATCAATGACTTTCTGAAGTCTAGAGCAGTTCTGGTGGTATGATTCGGAGATTTTCTTTCCAAAATGTGTGCATTTGATACACACACTTCTCTGAGATGGAAAAAAAATTGTAATACCACAGTGAACCTCTCATTAGCCTTCCATAAGAGCTAACTCTCTGATCAGAAACATCAACACCTCCCATGTAGTTATTATACAGGCTGATCAAACCAGGGTGGGCAAAGTTTTGTTTTTACCCAATGGCCATTTACATTGGTTGATCTTTCCACAGCACCAGAATCATCTTCACTTGTGGGTACAGTGCCTAAAACACTGACGGGTTTTCTGTCACGCCATGTCACGCAAGTAAGTGTTTCTTTCTTTTTGTCTGTAAAGAGATTCTCCTCTTTTAGGACTTTATACCTCTTTTGCCTTTAAATCACAAATGTCTTTGGGTAGGCCTAGCCTGTTAGACCTTGGCACAGTGCCACAAGCCAGAGTTTTTCCTTCCCTCTAGTTCCTCAAACAACCCCACAGATGTGTAATAATTATCCATAAACACATAGTAGCCTTTATTAAGGAATGGTTCCATCAGTGACATAACAGCCTTTTTTCCTAGA
>JAHPZR010035999.1:0-10755 GCA_019787425.1 Platygyra sinensis
ACCATTCGTCTATGGAATCTGCTCCCTACGAATTCGTGTCAAGCGACACAGTGAAGCCGGTTTAAGCAGTCTGCTTTGCCTGCCATTAGATCACTAAAGGTGCCCCCTTCACCTCCGCAGGCTCTAAACCGTTGACCCAGTCCCTCCCAGTATTAGAGGAATCTCTATCGTGGGAGTGCATATCCTAAGTTCTAAGTTCTAATTTGAGTCATCTAAACATATCAGAGGAGTATAACAGCGAGAGTGTGAAGTAAAAGCGAGTGATCCACGCATCGCACTGCTCAGAATGACTGTCCAGAATGAAACCTAAACGATTTGGCCATTTTTATCCCGCTGTTTATTCACTTTACGGGGCCCGCCCAAATAACATTTAAGACAAAGAGTAACTCTGCACGGAAAAATTGCACCTGATTACAGGTAACTCGCTGACTTGAGAAACCATTTTTCTAACCTTGCGATTTCGGGTTTTCAATCCTCGTGTACCGGTTCACAAGAGCCGGCTACAAAGGATCAAACAATACACAACAGCTAACCAATGAATCCTAAACAACGAAAGAACAGCAATGGTTATTACCCTTGTGAACCCGTATACCAGGACAGAACCCCGATTTCGAGTTCCCTGACGCCCGCATTTCGCACTTCGAAAAAAAGAAAAGCCCGTCTGATGCACAGGTTTATAGGCTTTGTAAATCGCCTGGTTTATATGCAACTCAGTATTTCGATAATCCAGATGATGCTTGATCAAACGGGAGTTCAGTTAGTGTTATTGAGAAAAATATCCTTGCACAACAAATTCACAAAAACGCTTTGTTAACAGTGCGGCCTGCCTGTAATTAGTGCACTATTGTTAACTCTACCCTGGGATTTTACGCATCTAACCGTTTGATTGACAGCAGCTGAAATCTGCATTGAGACTCAAGTATTCCCTAAGCTAAATCTGTTGACCAATCACAGTCGACCAATTATTATGCCGCGCGTTTGATAAGCTCGGCGCACTGCGAGTACACGTTGCGAAATACAATAGCATTCTAGGCTAGGTGTATGTATAGAGTATTCTGTTCTCAAGAAGTCGTAATATTTTATTGAAATCACAAGGACTTACGTGGAGAAATCGTACCATTTTTTGAAAGAAATTACAAAGTAAGTAGAACTAGTGAAAGTTCGCTGAAATGAGAGGCAAGATTAAAATCGGGTTTCAACCATGAGAAACCGCAATCCTTCTAGACATTACTGTGCATTGCATAGTTACCGATTGTGAATACGCAGAAATAAGCTTTTTAATTAAACAAACAATTGGAAATGATTTAACTCTCTTGTCAGTACTTGTTCGCTACCTAGTTTCAGCTGCTGCACATTTCACCAGTTTTGACTTGAAGTTCTCGTCATCATCAGAGTTACAGTGTAATGCTCGGCGCGAATTGTCAATATTCAAAACGTTTTTAGCCGGCATTGTTTTATTTTACTGTTTTTAAAATGACTTCTTACCTTGGTCGTGGTTTTGCTGGAATAGGAAAAAGATCATAAGATTCACTTGAGTGAATGATTCCCATTTCAATTAGCACTCTTGCACTCGACTAAAACAGTTTTCCCTCAATCATGGGAGGTCTTAAACAAAGCATTCGTAGCGCCGTAAATGATTACGTTTTGAAATTTCACAGTGCACTGATTTTTTGCATTAATTGAAAACAAAAATGTGCACAATAATTAGAGAATTGTAAATAGCGCTTTGTAATAGGGATTAAGCGATCATGATTGGTCTTGTTCCACTCATTGAAAATCGAGAAACCGAAAGGTTAATTCTAGGCGCGACTATTCGGCAGTGTAGATGGCGATTGAGATTGCGACACGATTCGCAGAGTGGATGGAAAATGAGATTTCTACAGATACGTAAGTAGATGGAGAATAAGATTGCGACAGATCTGTAAACAGGGCTCTACATGAGAGGACACATGTTTACCGGAGGTTTCTACGCGAAACTGGAAGAAATGGCGTAAGATAAGGAGCTTTCTGATGAAAAGCCATCGAAGTCATGGTTGTTATTAATCTGATCACTTGTGACTACCACTACTGCAGTTACCGAGACTTGAGATCACTTGTCCGGATGTGTGTTTGTTCTTGGTTTGCCAGTGATGTCATACTGTGTATGCATTATTTTAAAAACTGAGTTTCATGTTCCATCGACTACAAAAACCCCCGCCATAACCATTAGTCCTGGGGCAGAGGGATGCAACCTGGTTCCCAGGGCGTTACATCTGTTCCTCCTGTCCTTGAGACCCAGAGTATTTGTAAAAGGATTACCTCTGCTTTGGGTTCTATTAAAAGAATGCCGCACCCTGTTGCTTTTTATGTTCTATTTGTACTTAGTTCAACCATATTTGCCGGATTATTGTAGTGTTGTTTGGGGGAACTCATTGCAGTGTATGCATTTCGGCCTTTCTGAAAAACCACAAAAGCTCCAAAAACGCGCTGCCCGTATATTGATTAGCTGTTCCAGGCACTCGGCTGGCGAAAACTTAGTAATCAAAGACTAGTAGCTAGTCACCTCTATTATGAAGTTCAAAACTTTACATGGATTGACCGTTCGTGACTATGAACAAGCTCGATCGACTGAGGAATTCTGCGAATAAATTGGCTTTTCCGCAGCCCCGCACCAGTTATTTCATGAAGACGTTTTTCCTGCAGGGGTGCTAGTTTGTGGAACAGCCTTTCTCCTGAATAACAAACTAGAAAAACTGCAAAGCCGTGAACGAAGATCCTGCTTGATTTAAAGTTGAATCTCGATGGAGATCTAATCAGCCAAACTTGAAAAATAAAAACGATGAGAAGTCAAAGACTACTGCAAGGCTGACACAACGTGATATATTTAAAACAATACTCCGGCTGGCCAGACCAGCCTTCTTCAGGTTTAGATGTTACTAACTTATAAAAATGAAATTACAGTTTCTTTAAGCAAATTTAAACTTAAACTGCGTCATTACAGCTTTGAATGGCGCACAGCATCCTTGAAAAACAGCTTGAGTGATATGACAGGTTTTTATTCTTATAATACTATATTAGTTACTAGTTAGTTTAGCTAGCTAAACTTAGATCTTTTATACTTTAAAACTGTGCTGAAGGAATTTTTACTGTGTATAAACAAGGTTATCAATGGATCGAACAATGAATGAATGAATCAATCAATCAATTAATCAATGAAGGGTCAAGTACCTACTCCGTTTCCCTGGATTCTTCATCTGACTTGTGATCAATAATTTAAATGAAAGACTAATCACGAATTCAACTTCTAGCGCATCTCCGGCAGAGCCATATAATGAGGCCCGAACTCCTCCTCAAGCAGACCGGGATGTGGGGGGAAGGCTGGGGCAAGTTCTGAAGGGAAAATCTGCTATTTGGACGACGTAATTAAGTTAATGGCAAAAGACTCGACGGGAGACAAGATTTCTTTCGCAAGCCCAGAATATGATGTAAATACAGACTGGAGAAGGAATTTGGATCTCATCGGATTATTTCCTTGTCAGGAAAACCGAAGGCTTGTAGTGAACATGTCAAGTCCGAGCGCAATATATATCTCTTTTGAACTCTGCACTGGAAAATAATCAGACGACGACAGATTGTAGCAATGTTTCGATTTAAAAGATAATCGTTCGAAAATACTACTGTTATGATCGAGAATGCGAGGTATATGTTAACTAGCTCACGTTAGCAACTAGTTAACAATTTTTCAACGTAAGATTCGTTATCACCTACCTTCGTTCCATAGCTGAAAGCTGACAGCTGTAAGTTAGCTTAGGTCGGTGGCTATATAAACTAATGACAAACTAGGAGCTGTTAATAAAGCTCCGTTAAAGGGCAGTGGTTTAAAAGGTCCTGATGAAATTCAGCTGTTATTTCAGTCAACAGCTCTGAGGAACTAGATGAGTCAGTTATCGATGTTTTGTTTGACGTCTATTACTAGGGGGTTGGTAAAACCCGTGATGGTCGAGCATCACATCCCTAATCCGTCAGTGTGTTGAAGTGCACTTGTGATATATCTGATATGAAGTCACAGCACTTATGTTAGACCCATGATATGATCATGGGGATCATGAAAGTTGACCCTAAAGAGAAATAATATACAAACTGCGGTTGTAAACATGACAAAACAACGCATGTTGATGCTGATGTTCATCAGCCATTGTGGATCATATTACTTCAACAGGACACGAGGATACGTAAGATTCGTTATCACCTACCTTCGTTCCATAGCTGAAAGACTGACAGCTGTAAGTTAGCTTAGGTCGGTGGCTATATAAACTAATGACAAACTAGGAGCTGTTAATAAAGCGCCGTGAAAGGGCAGTGGTTTAAAAGGTCCTGATGAAATTCAGCTGTTATTTCAGTCAACAGCTCTGAGGAACTTGATGAGTTATCGATGTTTTGTTTGGCGTCTATTACTAGGGGGTTGGTAAAACTCCGGGGGGGTACTCGATATATCCCTGGGTGGGGAGGTGCGGCCCGGCCCCTCATACCCTAACCCTTTTCAAAACAAATATCGCTGATTTTTCTACCCTGTTTAAGACAGAATTCCGATTTTTTGATACCCTGTTTAAGACATAGATTAAAAGTTGCGGTTACAAATTGTGTGGCTTTCTTGTTGTGTAATCAATGGAAATTTAATGTGCCTGTATCAATGCCAAGGTCAACGGAAGTCAGTATTAATTTACAAGAGCTTGTAAAAATTTTGCTGTTTCGTCCAAGAAAAGATATCCCATTTAAGACAAAAATTGACAAACCGATACCCTGATTAAGACAAAAAATGACAAATTCGATACCCTGTTTAAGACAAAAATCCCGAAAAACATACCCTGGCTGGCCGCACGTCCCCATTAAGCCCTTATAAGGGAGTACCCCCCGGGGTAAAACCCGTGATGGTCGAGCATCACATACCTTATCCGTCAGTGTGTTGAAGTGCACCTGTAATATATCTGATATGAAGTCACAGCACTTATGTTAGACCCATGATATGATCATGGGGATCATGAAATTTGACTCTAAACAGAAATAATATACAAACTACGGTTGTAAAGATGTCAAAACAACGCATGCGTTGATGCTGATGTTCATCAGCCATTGTGGATCATATTACTTCAACAGGACAGTCAGCCCTCGCCATTTTCGATGACATCAAAATTATTGATATAGCATGGCGAAGCGAATTCTTATTGCTTTACTGATAGCTGTGTTCCTGAGGGTATGTTTAATTATCGTGACTAGTTTTACAGTGAATTTTCTTCGTTTCGCCAGGCTCCAAATTCCAGCTTGTAAACAAAACAAAGGTGTAGCTGACTGGGGCCCTTTAAATGGGACCATTTTGAAATTTAAGCAACCGGCATTCGGATATTCAAAGTAGAATGAAAGACTTATCATTGATTAAGGATTTAAAATCTTTTCTTTACTAGCCTTTTATATCAGTATCCAGCAGACTTCGATGCGATAGGTCATGGTCTCTTGGTCATGTATATTATCAGTTTTTCACAATTGTCTTAATTAGGTTCCAGTCTTTCTATTTAGCATTTAAATCTCATTGCACTATATCCAACAGCTTAACCGTCACTTCTGAGGTTGTACGTTGGCTGAAGCATTCGAAACGTTAAGTCATTAATTAATCAAGGTTTTTTACAACATGCGTTGTTTTGTCATGTTTGTAACCGCAGTTTGTGTATAATTTCTGTTTAAATTTGACCCTATTACGACCACCCCTGTAATACGACTAAATTTTCATGACCTGTTCACGGTGGCCGCCTATCAAGGGATTTCACCGTATTAGGGACCACCCGCAAGAAAATACTCCAGAAAAGAACTGGGCAACCTCGTTCCCAGGGTCTTTCCGCGCTCCCGTCAGGGGGCGGCAAGATGAGAGACCCTGGTAACGAGGTTTTAAAAAGTATACATCTCAGAAAGCTGTAAGACCAAAGGTTATGTTTTCTTGTACTTTAGAACTGCATTGTAACCTGACATCGGCTGATTAAATCTGCCACCTGCTGGGAAATGCCAGGGCTTTACCTGAGAAAAGAATCTCCTACAAGAGCTGAACAAAATGAACAATTCTTTGAATTTTTAAGAGAAGACAGGAGCCCTGGAGAAGATAATTAGCTTACTGTTTAACATAATTGTTTAAAGCGAAATAAATTTTTGAAAAGTTAAAAACACATGAAATTGTAACCAGCGAAGTCTGTGACAGAAAATTAAGAATAGGCTAGCATACGCATAACTTTGACTAAATGAGGGGGACATTAGGAATTGCGGTTTTGCGGATTTGGCCAATTTTTGGTTCGGTGTCTTGCGCGGTTTGCGGGCTTTCTCTAATTTAGTCCTTAGTTTTCGGTTTTGTCAACAATGCTGGCGGTTTTTTGGACTTTTCGATTCTTTCCAATGCATTCAGTACGGGTTTTCTGGTTTTGCCAAGGAAGTCACATCCTGCAGTCGCGCTTAAAATTTAATTCCAAGAGACAACTTATATATTGTTCCACCCTTTCTTTTAGAGAAATGGATGACAAACCTAGTCCGTTTAGCAGCCGTTATTTGAGTCATATCAGCTGCCAAGCAGACTATGAAAAGCTTAAATAACCTCAAAGCAAAAGACTATTTCTCAAATATCACGCGGCTGGGATAATATCTTGAAGACGTAGTACTTTGACCGGCCTTTAGACTGCGGAAATATAACATTTCACTCGCTCGCGGCTCCGTTCACGTTTGTTTGGTTGTAAAATGCGGCTGCCGTTGTGCCTGGCTACAAAAATGAAAATTCTGACGATGGTAATCAGAAAGCAACTTCGGAATGTGGTGTTTCTTTTGAACAAAAATCACTGCAATCCTGTTATTGTGCAATTTCTTCTAGTTTCTCGATCATTGCTACAGGTCTGCGAAGCCGATTTACAAAAATAATAAGCAAGCTTTTAGACTACGATGAGTTCTGTGCAAACGAGGGAATACCCAAAAATTAAATAACTTCGGAAAGGAAGTGTAGATGAATCAGTGTGGGCTTTGTTTTCAGTTTTGAACGAAATTTAGTTGCGGTTTTGCGGTTTTTAGTAAAAAAAGTAAAGTAAAAAGCTTTATTGATGTGTCAACGGTATTTAGTTTTCACAACTAATTGGGGACACAAAATTAAAAATTATTTACAAACTAAGAAGCAATAATAATAATGTATGTACAATTAAAATATGTAGCGACTTTTTGCGCGGTTTTTCGGTTTCTAATAGGCCTCTAGCTGCACCCCGTGCCGAATGCATTCGATGGAAAAGTTCTATCTATGCTCAAGCGCAAAAATCTCTTAGAACAAAGCCTCAAAATTTCAGCTCGACTGGACAAATCCTTCTCAAAATATCTTTTCTTATTTAGGCAAAAATAACTCGTTTTGAGAAAACGAGCTTTGAACTTACAGTAACAGTAGTGCTTGAGCAGTGCTTGTCAAAATAAAGCCTTTCAGATTCCGGTAAAAACAAAAATTCGATCTTTCACAGAACTTATAGGTGTACCCCCGCCTAAAGGGGCAGACCCGGGGACAGAGAGGGCTAAAGTGAATTAATTGGCAATGAGGAAGGTTTTTCTGTTGTGACATTAAAGACTTCGTTGAATGCTATGATTTGTGAAGTCTTGAAGACTTTATCATGACTGGCCTAAACCCAACAAGTAATTTCTTTTTCGCGCACTACAAGCGATAAAAAATCCCTGGGTGGGAGAGGATGAAGCATCGGCATTTCTTCCTAGAATTAAACCCTGTCATCGTCATACGTGAAGAATAAAAGGGAAAACGAGCACTTTCCCTCCCTTTCACTTGGGAAACAAGAAAATAGGGACCAAGAGGGGCTCCTGTCTGTACCTTTCGAAACTCAATTTCTGTTCAAAGGGTGCTTTCCATTGTACCATAGATTCCGGAAATTTCAGTCGGAATTCAAATGAAAAGATCCGTTTGGGTTTCTTCACCTCTTGAGGTGGTCCACATATTTCGGTCGGAGACAAGCCGGTTCTTTGCCCTAATTTCTGATTGGGGAATTCGGAAAAAGAATTTAAAATGCAGGAGTCGCTTCTATTGATTGGCCCCATTTAATCGGAAAATGTCGTTCCATTTTCCTCAGGTATTTCCACCATCTCTGACCGGTCAGTTTGGCATAATGATAACCGGCACGCAAAATCTATTATATTAGAACTGTTTCTTTTTCTTTTCGCCCTTTCCATAGGAGCTTCCTCCATCACGTGATTTCAAGCTCTGGTCGCGTGACAAAAGGCCGTAAAATGGCGGTAGAGGGAAAATCCCAAAATGTTTGGCTTTGTTTTCAGCATTTTCTGGATGAACGACTCTAGTGCAAAGTTCATGTAACACAGCATAAGGTGTTCTTCTGCCTTTGAGTAAATTTTATAATGTCTCTACACCCGACGTACGACGTTTGTGTGATCGGAGCTGGTGTTGTAGGAAGTTCTGCAGCTCGTTACCTCGCTTCCAGAGGGCAAAAAACTCTTTTATTGGAGCAGGTAAGTTTCAACGACTATTCTAACATCCATCAGCACTTAGTTGTTGTTTGGATATCTCGATAGCAAGCTTAAGTTCCTGTTAAAGTATCGAGAGTGGATTTCATTTAATGGGCAATCTTTTGTTCTCTCTTCAAGTTTCCTCTTCCACACTGGCGAGGCAGTTCTCATGGGCAGACAAGGATCATTCGCTTCTCCTATGCTGAAGACTATTATACTAAAATGGTTGGTGAAGCTCGGCAGATGTGGGAAGAGATTGAAGCAAAAGCACAGCAGGAAATAATGATAACGTAGGTATCAGAACTAGTAAGGAATTTATATCTACTGGTATTTGGGTTATTGACCTTGCAAGCGAGGTCAACATGGCTAATATTGGCGAAGTTCTTTCTTTTTTGCGTTTTTATGGACCGAGACGGAGATGGAGATGGAGCCACTATCCAGCCATCTTGACAGGACAAGCTTGGTCAATAAAGGATTTATTACCTTCAGTACTGTGATATTCCATTACACGACAATAACACCCTCCAATGTTCAATGATTTCAATTACTTTAATAACACACGTTCCATCATCATGGCTGTCACAAATCGAACAACAACCATCACTCAGCATCTCGGGATGCCTACAAAACACTCCTACTTTAACATTAACTTCCAGAATGTTCGCTCTCTTGTACAAATACACTACATCCCTCCATACATGTGTTTTTTCAGAGAAAACATGAACACAATACTTCCAAAATGTCCTTCATAGAAATGCAGGCCCGGGCCCACTGTGGACCATAAACAAAGTCCAGTCAGGTGCCTAACATACTGTAATATCAATGAGCCTATAACATTCAATAATCCCTTAGACAGTTCCTAGTCATCAAATCATTTAGGCAGTCTGACATTGGACTAGCCATCTGCTGAAGTGGACTAGGAGCCTGCTGAACAGGCATCGAAGATACAGTTAGCCCTGGCAATCCACGTTAGGGCTAGGTTACCAACATTAATTAATGAACAGGAGGTTATAAGACATTTCATGCCTGATGTACAAAGTGAAAAATAATTTATGTCAAACTAATTACATCAGTCACCTCTTTAAATTAAGCAATAATTGCGTGTATAATTTAAGAGTCCAGGAATCTTGCATGCCGAGATTTTAGACAGTGACTTTTGGCAAACATTTGCTTAAATACCAGTTGGCCCCTCACTTTGGAGCAAAATGCGATCAGATATAATTAGGAGCCTTCCATTGTTAGACTCATTTAAAAGAGCCGTCAGGAAAGTAGACTTTAAAAAACTGCTAATTGATACATGTATGTACAAATTTTACATCGTGCAGCTCCTAAATTTTATTCTGTGACTCAATTCTGGAGTCTTTCTTGACACTAGTATACTAGTATATATCATTTGTGATTCCTTTACTAAGCACATACAACTGAAACACTCTTTTCCATTTTCTCCATCACTGCAAAATGGAATGCGGATTTCCTTTAACTTGAAAAGGCTGCAAACTGCCCACTTCCACAGCCACTGTGGTGGACACCTCACTACTCACTTGATCCTCCACCAGGCATCATGAAGAAATGTATCCCACACAAAAGGGTAAAAGAAACTAGCACTAAGACATTCCTTGCCATCCTGTCCTAGTCACCAGATGACAACCTCCAATGTTAACTACTACTTAAGTTAATTAATAGGTTAAACACACATTCAGGCTTCATCATGCATTACTCAGCATCTCAGGTTGTCTACAAAACACTTCTGCTTAATACTAACCTCCAAAATGTTCGCTTTCTAGCACAATTCAGTACAAGTACTTATATATGGATTTGTCAGTGTTGTGCAGAATCTGATGGTAAAATTATTATTTTACAAAATTGCCTGAAACCAATGTTGATACAACACCTATTTTTGTGTGTAGAAAACATTTTAATTATAAAATTATGAATAATTTCAGAAACGTTGGAATGTTAACTGTGGAACAAGAACGTGGTGCAGAAATAAAAGAAATAAAAAGTTCACTTGATGCTGCTGGAGAGAGTTATGAAGTACTTTCAAGCCAGGAACTGAAGAAAAGATATCCAGAATTAAGCTTTTCATCTCATTACACCGGATTACTAGAGCATTCAGCGGGGATTTTGAAAGCTGATAAATGCTTAAAAGTGTTACAGGTGAAATCTGACTTTCATGTTGTATAAGTCAGTTTGAATAGTTGGAAAATTCACGCAGGAATTAGCACACAATAATGCATGCTATATAAA